>BQNB010077089.1:5756-30951 GCA_026074375.1 Tanacetum coccineum | reverse complement strand
AAAAAAAACTTAGTAAAATATATGACGTCGTTCGTTGATCAAAAATACGAGTTGTTACATATACTAACGTGAGTAGCATAATACAAGACGAGGCATATATAAACCCTTACTAACACTATTGTCTTACCCTTTTTGAGTTATATCATGAGACAATTCATTATAAGGATTTGTATAGCTATTGCTTCATAAGTTTGAGGTCTGTAAAAATGATATAGTGCTTTACTACAACCTGGTGTAGTGGTTTTCACTCCCAGTGGGCATGGCTTAGTTATTGAAAGTTTGTAACTTGTTCTAAAAATGCTTTGTGTACAACATTAGCTACCCAACCTATGAAGTGTAAGAAATACCTGATGCACGCCACCTAAATGCTCGCTGCAAGTTTCTTAAATGGTGTTGGTTGTTCAACTTGGTGAGGACCGCGTCATATATGTTGTTCTGAGCGGGTGTACTGCATGTCTAGTGATGCCACGCGAGCTTATATCGCTCGTACTGAGTCTGCCAAATCTACTAAGTTTGATAGCATATATGGTTATATTATCTTCATTTTCTTTGATGTAAGGAAGCCATAAAACATACATACTTTCTAGCCAATCAGTTATGAGATGGGACTCTGATTACTTTAGTAGATAACGATATAATTTGCCAATTAGCTAGTTTTTGTATAGGGAACCAGTTGCTTTGATCAACGAATGTCTATTAGCTTCAATAAGCTAGACGTAATGGGCGAGTATTGGCCTGAAGTTCTCGAGTAGACTAGACATGGAGTGCTTAAAAGGAATCTGTGGTTGAACCACGATTTGTGTGACAAGCACTATAACCTGACGTCCTGACTTATCCATCCCTCCTTATACGTAGATGAAGTGGCTGGATTCAGTTTAGTGCAACAATGCCACATACTTCTTAGGGTTAGTACACAAATATGTTACTAAAGTTTTCCAAAATGTTCACCTAAGTTACTAAAGTTTTTTTCGTTACAAAAAGGTTACTCAAGTATACGGATTTATCATTTGGGTTACTCAACCTTTAAAACAGTTACAAAGAGGCTACTCAAGTATACGGATTTATTTTTTTGGGTTACTAGACCTTTTCAAAGAGGCTCATTATTTGGCCTATTTACCCTTAAAAAAATTCACGTGTACACTTGAGTAACCTTTTTGTAACGAAAAAAACTTTAGTAACTTAGGTGAACATTTGGGCAAACTTTAGTAACATTTTTGTGTATTAACCCTACTTCTTAAATCAGGCCCCGCCATTTGTTGTATAAGTAGGTGTGATGCATAACATGGACCGTCTAAACCAAATATTTTTTATTGGCACATAGTTAGACAATTAATGTCGGTATGCCTCATGAGCTGATATCAAGGATGAACGATGTCGCATCTTATCAGCTAACTCAGATAACGCGACTGATAGATAATTCCTAACATCTAGTTCAGCAGCTATACGAAGCGTACGATCTTGCAGTGTCATTTTGTCGCCCTGCCAGCTCGCGGTTCATGTTCTCTTTTTCTTTTCTTTTTTTGTTTGCTCGTAAGATGTATTATACATCTATTAATCAAGTCGGTTATATATATAATCAAGAGAAACACCTGATTTCGACCTGCAATAGAACTTTGCTAGAGCATATTTTGGGATGTAACTAATATGGAAACATAGTTAAATAAGGATTAAAACTAAGACATAGATTGTTATCCGCATTTTTATAGTTTTAGTGGCAACACATCAGAGGATTACAAACAAATACGCAAATATATTTAATAACTGCCTACCATGTAATTATGAGAGCCCTTTATTTTTAAAAGAGGTCCAATTATCAAATTGTGCTGTCATTTGGTTTTTAGGCTAGGACTCCAATGGAACTTATAAGACACTGCATTTTTTTTGGTGTTGTTGCCATGTGAAACACAACTTGAAAGAGATTAAATTAAATCAAAACTAAGTATGTATGAGAATCGACCAAATATGGGTCAGATGAGATTTAAATATATAAAATAGTTATTCATCAATTTTAAGTTTATTTAAAGGTACGTACCTGCATATGCTTACTCTCCTCGATGAGCCGACTAGTAGACCAGACCTGTGGTTGAACCACGATTGTCATGACAAGCATCATAACGTGACTTATCCATCCCTCCCCATAGATGAATTGGATGGATGTGTCGCATATTCAGCTTAGTGTGCCAATGCCACACGCTTTTTAAAGTAAGTCTGGTCATATATGTTGTTAGAGTGGTCATGCTGCAGGCCGTAAGATTGATTGGCTTGACCACATCTTGTTCGTTGGAACAACACTTGGACAACTAGTGATGCCAATATGCTTACATGAGCTGACATTGTTTCTTGCTCTTTTGATGCGGCATGACTGAGGTTGCATCCAACTTAGATACTGCAGGTCGTTGTTTGAACCATTAGTTCTCCTATTACTCAATGCCCTGTTCATTCCCTTTTCTTTTCTTTTCACGCGCACGATATATTATAATTGTACCAATGTGGACTCTAGAGTGCCTCTCTCTCCTTTCTTGCAGCTTGCCAACCTAGGCTTTCCCACATAAATAAGATTTAAGCAAAAAGGTATCGAACTCTTTTTGCTCAGTAGCTATAAAGATAAACTAAACCACCCGATGAGGAATCAAAAAATCGAGTTCTGCTTACAATATCAAAAGGGTCGTAGAAAAAGAACCCGGCCACCTATTTCATTGAGGGTTAAGGCTCAAGAATTTTTCGGATCACGACCTGCTATAGAGCCTTTCAAGAGCACGTTTTTGGATGTTACGAATATCCAAAACATAGTTAAAAAATGACTGAAACCAATACATTGATTGTATAGTCTGATCATGACTCGTAAAATGAATTTAGCTGGGTCTTCTTATAAAACTCTGTAAGAGTCATGCCACATTATAAAACTGTGGCTAACATGTTCTTATACATGATTCATTATACAAGGACTGTATCAGAAACCGATACTTACTTGATTTTAGTTTAAAAATGTCAAATACGTCATAGCAGATTCTTATAAATTTAAGAACTGATATCGATCTTACTAAAAAGTCATGTATCTCTTTAAGAAGTAAGCTGGTTAAATATACATGGCGATGTTAAGATGGGTTCTCAATAGTTTGAAATAATAATAGTGAAGGTTCAGAACTCTTTTTTACCTATAGTTTTAATAACTATAGCATTTTGTTTAGAGAAAGATTAAACCAATATATAAGTCGTAATATGTACGAGTTCTGATCAAAGAGTTTTGATCAAACAATAATCGACTTTCCATACTCTTTTCTATAATTTATATCTGATGACGTCTACTCACCTAAATGAGTTGATTCAAGAAGAAATCTGGCCATAGTTTAGAGATGAAAGAAAATGAGCACATAGGGCAAGGGTTTTGCTCGTGTCCCACGGATGGCGCCAAATGATGCTACCAAAATCCGCATGGTCGTCAAGGTGATGACTTGGCCGTTTGACTCGCTTTGACCTTGACTTCGGGTCTTCGGAACATTGCTGAAAAGACAAAGAAAGACCGTTAGAGAGGTCCCCGTGCTGAGCCCGGGGGAACCCCCTCTGACGATCAAGTCAGTTTTGATCATTATAGATCGTAATGGTATATATGAGCATGCTTAAGAGCTAGAATGCAAAGCTATAGATAAAGAGTTAAGAGAGAATGTCGTGTCCCAATCTCCATATAATACTTGACCTTTTATAGGCTAATAAGATAGAATCATATCTAAATTGTAAACGAATCAATATCTAATAAGAAATATCTAATAATATATGAATCATAATAAACGAATCCTATTTGTAAGATATTAGCATATCTAAAAGGATCAAAGTAAGAACAGTCAAATATATGTTTGATGCAAGAGGAATAACCCACTTGCTTAATATTTAATTTCAAGTGTTTCATGAAGCCTTCTAGGACCTCTGACTCTTTTCCTAGCATATCCTTGATTTCATTTATAAAAATATAATACTAGTAACTATACGCCAAGATTAATGCAGCTTGTGGTAGTTATCACCAATTACGATATACAATTTCATGAAGCAAGGCTAGAAAGGGATACACCAATCAAGAGAACATGAGATAATATTAATATTATTGGCTATTGGTTGAGATTTGTGTTTTCCCTTTTCCTTAAGAAAAACTCGGATATTATAGCTTAAAGCTTCCCCCATTTACATTTTTGCTAATAGTGGGGACGTGATTTCCTAAAGGAAAGTGCTAACACATCAAAGCCTTAGTTGTTCGTTGATTATGCCGTTTATCGTTATAAATATTAGATCTGATAGGCTTATGTTTTCCTAACACATTTACAGATATACTATAAACTATAAGACCAAAAACTTTTATCATTTTAACTATAAGCATTCAACAAAATTTGTAGCAACACGCTAACAAATATGGTGTATTTTGCAAGAAAATAACCAATATAAAAGGAAACACGAAAATATATGGCGAAACTCGTAACTTATCATATTGATTAGAATCGAGATTAGCTTGACTCTACCCAACTACAAGAAAAGTTATAAGATGTAGAAATAAAGTTTAGAAGTGCCCTTCCCCCCCCCCCTATAAAGAAAATAAAAGAAGAGGAAATAAAAAAAATAAAAGAAAATGAAAGAACATCCCACCATTACACTAATCAAACCCACTAATTTAAATGGAAGGAAAAGAGCTTGACGACCTTCCTTATGTTTATCACACAAACTCAAAAGAGTTTTTTTTTTTTTTTTTTTTTCTTTTTTTTTTTTTTTTTTTTTATTTTAATTTTTTTTTTTTTTTTTTTTTTTTTTTTATTTTTTTTTTTTTTTTTTTTTTTTTTATTATTTATATTATATATATTATGTTATATTTATATTTTTCTTTTTTCGCTTGAAAAACTTATATCTCATTATTTCGGACTCCTTAATTTGAATTAATTATTGACTAGTTGATTAAAAATTTGGACAAATAGGATTCTGATTATGTATTCAGCAAGTCAAAGTTGTACAAAATGGTATATTACGACTAATAGAAATAAGTAATGGTAGTGAAGAAAAGGAATGAAATTTATTAAATTTTAGTGTAAAACAAAAAATCTAGAATACGGCAATAAAAAACACATGTATTAGGGTGGGGACGTATATAAAGTTTGTTATGGAATAGAATGTTCTTTTTGGTTGTGTGGTATATATTTCATGTGTTAATAATTCACATAGTCAACGCCATATATTTGTTCCACCCCCCCCCCCGCGCGGCCGCAAACACCTTGTCGTAATTTCCCATCAACTATTTGGTACACTTATAACTAGTTATTAAGATTTATTTAATCAAAATTATATGTTAGTTAAACCCACCCAACAATGCCTGCAGTAGTTTCATTTTGACAAAAAAGTTTGTGTTATGAATACCCGTCGCCAACCCAGGAAAATCAAAACAAACTCTCATTTTTTTATTATGTCATTTTTCATGTTTAAGTTATGTTGAGATCGATGATGTAAAGTACATCTAGTTTATATTACTATCATTTATTTATAGCTAGGCGTGTTTTTTTTTTTTACAAAAACATACCTTCTAACACGTCCAACCGAAAACACCGGCCGCCAAACATCCCGCAGCAGAGCACGGGTGAGCCTAACTTGTTGTTAACTTAAATTTTAAATGTTACTGTACTAGTTATATATGTTGAGCTGGTCGTCTAAGTTGTGAAAGAAGATGGATAATTAATTGTTGTACCTATCTCCATTCTTTACTCCTTCAATAACTTCTCCTGCGTTCTTTACCTATCTCCATTTATTATTCATCCATCTTATTAAATTGAAGCCCCAACTCTCTAGCTAAAACACACCACACTTCCCTTCATCTATCACACACACTACTGAAACAAAAGGCCCTAGATCTAATACACTGTCATCCATCGCTAAGATTTGTGTTCTTTCATTTTATTAACGGTACAAACTCTCATCTCTTTTAGCAGCCACCACAACTGAGACTCACCCCACCACTGAAGGTTTTTAGTTTTTTTTTTTAAGTTTGTCAACGTTTTTTTTATTTTTATAAATTGCTCAACTTTTTGTAAGGATTTTTAGATCTATATATTTTTTCTGCAGATCTGTGTTTTTTGTAACCACTGTAACTGTTTTTTTGAGGTGCCGTTGCCGGAATGTTGATCAAAGTTGAAATAATTGGTTTTGTCGATGTTTTCTTAAAGATGATGTTTCATACATATTTTTCGACCGCGATTACCTTGTTTAAAATTTGATCAGGTATAACTTTCATCCATCTCTTTTTTAAAATGTCATACAATGTGTATGTAAATGAATACTGATATTGCTTTGGTAAAATAGTTGAACTAAGGGGGTTTATTTGATTTATGACTTTTGTTATTAAATATGCTCCGAATCTAAGGGGGTGTTTGGCTAAGCTTATGAGTTGGGCTTATGCTTAAGTTATATAAGCGGCTTATTGCTTATTTATCGTAAGCTTATAATCTCATGCTTAGTGTTTGGATTAGCTCATGTTTAATAAGCTTATAAACTAAAGTGTTTGGTTTGGCTTATGTTAATAAATGACTAAAAAGGGCATGGTCTAATAAGCTTATAAGAATATATCACACATTCCATTTAAATTAGATCCAATATTAAAAAGTCACGATATGGATTACAGATCTGAAAATGTGTCACGCATATGTTGGTAAATGAATAAAAGTCATGATATGTATTGTTTATGGATTCAGAGTTATAGCGAGCAATAAATATTAAAAAAAAAAACTAGCCCACAATGAGCAAATATAACATTGAAGTACATGATGAGATGAATATTATTTTCGTTACAAGATGAAGGAGTAACAGTGATGAAAGAAAAGAAGAGTTTAGCAAGATGAAGGAGTAACGGTGATGGAGGCCTTATAAAGAAAAGAAAATATAAATTTTAGATTTTAGGGAAAATAAGGGTAAAGTTGTAATTTGTATTAAAGTGTGTTATATAAGCCCAAAACCCTCATAAAAAAGCCACACTTTTGTGGCTTATCAAAACACCCACATATAAGCTCATAAGCTCACTCATATAAGCTTAGCCAAACACTTAGTTTGGGCTTATATGAATCATATAAGCTAATAAGCTCATAAGCCCACTATATAAGCTAAAACAAACACCCCCTAAGGAATGTTGTTAGATTTGACCTCATTTTGACTTCAACTGAATTGTTGATGACTTGATTTGTCATAAAATTGAACTGATTCCGATCTAATGTATACTTGTTGTTAATTGAATTGCGTGATGAGTTATGAAGTTTATATATGCTGTTTAGGTAATGAGCTAGGTCTTAGTGAGATTATAAGCTATTGTATGAGAACATATAGATATAAATGAGAACATTGTAATACTAATAGATATAACCAATATAAGTATGAGAACATTTGTTAGATAATTGAGCGGATGTGCAACTTATGCTTAGTGTTTCTGTGTAAACTGTGAAATGCTCACTGAAATTTGTATGGGCTTTGTAAACATGTATTATCTAAAATTTTATTTGATATAAATATTTGTTGTTTATGTGAAGCTTATTAGTTGTTGGATGTTTGGTAGTGTCTTAGTTTACACTGTCTTTTTCCACATATTTATATGTATTTGGTTTGTTATCATGTTGTAATACTATTGTTTCATCATTTTGAGAAGTCATCTCCATCTTTGTAATGCTTTTACTAGTAGTTTATATTTGACAATAGTGATTTTTCACTACATTTCTTTTGATCACGCTGCTCCTAAATGAACCAGACTTAATTCGTTGATTTGTTTATTTTGAAAAAGCTCTTTTTATCGGATATGAGTTATGCTTTATCTGTAGTATATATATCGTTGCTTCATCCACTGCACTATAAGTTCTGTTCGCGCATTACTGTTTTCTTTAAGCTAGCTGAAATTTTGGAAATATAGGAGCAGTAACACTATTGTTTGCTTATGTGATCTCTACCGTACGATACTTATTGTTGTCGTAGTTGTGATACAGAGATATTGAATGGCATTACTGTTAGCTGAAAATTGCGAATTATAGGAGCGTAAAATGGAATTTGGTGTTTCACAAATAAGCGTGTTACTCTGATACGGATTCTAGTAATCGAACTAAGTTTATCTTTTCTCATTCGAACTTAATCAAACTGAGTTAGAGACTGATTTGCCTCATACAGTTTTGCTCGTAGTTTATGCTCACTGTAATCCGGAATTTGACTTTGTTTTGTAACTACAGCCCGTCATACACCACCATACACTAGGAGACCTTTATTCCCCCCACCTTATTATACTGAATGAGTCATTCATCAAACTTTTGAGGTCTCGTGGAGTTGAAGACATTCATGCATATGTTGTTGCATACATGCACTCAATTGTCCAGCTTTAAAAACCAATTATATTTCTGTTTTGGTTAGTTATAAGTAGGGTTGTTCATAGAAATGTTGTAAAATGCAGCTGAGGTAAAAGGATAAGCATATTAAAGAGTGTTTGGTAGAATAAATATTTTGGAATTGTAGTCTAGCGAGTACTTTGATTTCTTATGTTATTTATTACACAACTTAACGCGTTATGTAGGAGAAAAACTAATTGTGTATTGTGTATGTCAGGATATTAACACCAGCCTTATGCATTTAAAATTGTTATTTCGGAGCATCGTTATGAAGGAACGCATCGTCTACCGGAACTCCATCCTAACCAAGTTTCTCCAGGTATAAATCACTATAATTGGGGTGTTGATTTGCCAGGTTGATTCGGGTTGGGGCTAAGAAAACATACCCGCAGCCGATCCTATTAAGACTTCGGGTCAGATCTATTCGGGTTCGGGTCAACCCGAATGAGTAAAATGGTCAAATATTTGGTCAATATTATAGGTTTAAAATGGTCAAACAATTGACCCGAACCCGAATTAGCCTTAAAAACTCAACCCAGCCCTATTTAGCATTCGGGTTAATTGGGTTGACCTGGTTTGTGTTTCATGTGCAATTATTTATTGATTCATTGATTGGATTGCTCAATAGATCTGTTAGAATCACCGCAAAAGCCCTTTTTTGTTTGTTCTTAAAGAGCTTCTCAGTTGGGTTTGCCTCTATTAAGTTTTGATCTATTGAGCCGGATAATCCCCCCGCCTAGGCGCCGATTAATCGGCCGAATTTTGCAACACTGGTACTATATTGATTGTGTTAGGGTTTATGATTGTCCTTTATTATTTTGTTTGTTTAATCTACTGTCACTTGATTCTTTTTATTTCATTTATAACCCATAGGATGATGGAATATACCATTAGTTTCTCGAGTTAGTTTTCAAATAGTTTGTTGTGCCCTAAGAATAACAATTATCACCATCATTTGGATGATTCGCGCTTCTAATTCTTTGTGTTGGTGGTATACTTAGTTTTTTATGTTTTAGGGCGTTTCCTGTAACCCGTTAAAATGCAAATTAACATCTATCAAACGTGATAAGTAATACATGCATGTCTTCTTCTTCTTCTTCTTCAATTTGTGGGTTAACTGTACGCTTATAACAAACATTATATAGGTAGACACTAGATAATTTGGAAATTAAGTGTCTATGTAGGTAATGATATTGGCAATTGCGTGTGGTTTTCTCATTTGTCTAACTATTTCTCGGTTTTCTTGCTCTAATACACACACACACCCCCCCCTTAAATAACTGTAAGGACCAGCTACTTATTAAGTTGTAATGAGCCTCTCAATGGGCTAACCACTATGAATGGAAGTTAAACTATGCATGGTATACTTAGTTTTTCTAACCAATACATCATTTGACTTTTTAAGGTTTATGAGAGATGAGGACCAGATCTATGAGATGTGGAAATCCTAGGGAAACAAATAAAGGGAAAGAGAAAAAAAAGCAACAAGAACCGGAGCTCTTTTATTGCCATGATTGCCGCCATGGCAGCGCTGAAGGACACCAAAAATGGTGCACCTCATGCGGAAAAAACTACTGTTCTGGCTGTTTAGACAGAAAGTACGTATCCTTTATGGAGGAGCATCGTGACAAAGCAGCATGGAGGTGTCCCCACTGTATGGGGGCATGTACCAGCAAAAAATGTCTCGAGGGTGCAAGTGCAAGGAAAAAGAAGGGAAAACAGCTTGACCCAACTACTTCTTCACCTTTCAAAACCTTGCTACTCCAAAACACAATGTTGTTGGAGCAAAACAAGCTTTTGCTGAATCGAACTGTTACTTTGGTGGACGAAATCAATAAGCTGCAACAGAAGTTAAAAGAAATGGTTAGCTGCTTATTTATTAAATCATTGCTATCTTTTCATTTGTTTTATCGTGTGAAGGTGATAACTGTTTTTTATTTCTATTGTAGGAGACTTGTTCGTCTGAGAGAAACCAAATATCAATACTACAACATCAGTTGGCTGCTGCTAACCAGAAACTGAAGGTACAATTTCGTTATTCTTTAAACTATATAATCTATATCTTTCAATTTGAAACTCTGTTGCTAACAAGTTCCTAAACTAGATGGCTGATTTATCCTCGTCAGAGATAAGGACAGAATACGAGGACCAAATCGCTGACTTACAAGATAGATTACGTGAGGTGGAAAATCAACTTCTTGATGGCGAAAAATTGAGAAAAAAGCTACACAACACAATTTTGGTAATATTTTCGTATGCTATTCAAGACTTAGCATAGATAAACAATTCAAGGTTCATTTTTGGTATGGATCGGTTTAAGGAAGTTTATCAAAGGCGTGAGAGGAAGAACTAGTGGGGTGGGAATGCAAGTTAATCAAAGCTGGAAGGGGTTAAAATATTTATATTAGGAGTCCAGAATTTACTAAGTTTCCTTATTATCCAAGAGTCTTGTTTTACAAGTTAGTCGTAGTCTATAAATAGGGTTTTAGGTCATCAGTCGGGGTATGAATTGGGTTGGTCGATATCAGGGAAAGCAAACTTGTTTCTGTGATATCAGTAGGGTTCTTTTAACACATAAGTAAAGAATGATGAAGAGGGAGATGAAAACCAGTGCCTGATTTTGGTGTATCATTGTAACAAAGGGCTTAGCCTAGCTCTATCCGTTAGAAATGTTGTGAGATTTTTAGTTTGCCTTGCAAAAAGAAAGTAGCATTCGAGAAGGCTCAAAGAGTATATTATTCTTTGGCCTTTTAAACACACATCTACAGTTCTTCCCTGTTCTCTTAGTATAATATCGTTTGTGTGAGATTCTGGCACAGCTGTAATCATCAATAGTACTTATACTTGATTTTTCCCTTTCAGGAACTAGAGAGGCAGTTAGCAGCAAAAGAAGCGTCTCTTCCTCAGGAGTCGACATCTGATAAGTTACAGGTAAGAATTGGTGCATAAAAAATCATTAACCATTATGTTTTCTAGACACAACGCACAAAAACAACAAGATCTTTTTTCCGACTACCTGCTTACATCTTTTTTCTTTTTTACTGTAGAAATATCAATCGGATGTCAAGAAGAAAAATAGTCGCCTCAAACAAGATCTTAAGGAAACCAAAAAAAGGATCCTTTCTCTACGAGGTAAAGTGTGTAGTGAAGAAGAAGAAGAAGAAGAAGGCGAACAAGAGGAAACAAGAAAGCTTGCTGAAGAGAATCAAGTACTGGAAAAGGCCCTCTTGGAGAAGTCAATAATTCGTCTAGATCTGCTTGAAAAATATCTGGTAAATCATACTCCTCTCCATATGCACTTGGAAGAAAGCAATTAATAAATGGTGTTTCTTATTTTATTTCAGTTGAAATCGAAAAAGAAGAGTGGCAAAGCTATTGATGATGATGATTCGGATACATCGGAGCATTTTGAGGTAAAATTGATTTTTAGGACTTAAATGTTGGTTATGTGATTCTATATCATATGGTTTACCAAATTAGTGGCTAAATGGATGGGTCTAAACGGTAAAATTGATTTTTAGTTTTGCTACTGTAAAGTTGTGGTGTACAGAAACAGGGGCGGGGAGGTTTGTGTGGCTAGCGGGTGCTAGGCCTCCCCCAACCAGGGCCGGATTTCAACAACGCGCAGGGTGGTACAGGGCCTCAACTTTTTTAAAGGCCCCACGATTATAAACATAACGGCTCATTTTGTTCAGTTTCTAGCATAAATTTGATAATTATGCGTTCAAAAACGTTAAGATGTAAGGTTTTAACTAGAAATAGATGAAAGTTACCTAGTATCAAGTATTTGCATAGTTGAATAGGAACAGGGGGATGCAAATTTATTTGGTTGAGGATGATGCTGACTTTAGGTCATTTGCATCGAGCCCCCTAAACGTTTTAGTTTGTACACTTTTATCCAAATTTTTAGTTTTATTTATAAATAAGTGTAAGATGTTTATAAAATTGACACTTCCAACCCTTATTTGGAAAACTATTTTTGTGTCTGGTCATATACCCTTTTTTACAAGGTGTTCAACCATAATTAATGTCATCGTTTGGAATAATTTAATGATCACAACTGTTAATATAATTCAAAAGACAAATAAATTTTTATTTATTTATTTGCATCACAAACTACTTATTTCACACGTGTTCGAAGCCTATACTATAATGTTCGTACATGGATTTTAAAATTTTCGAGACAGTCCTGCGCCAAACTAGCTCAATAGGTCCACTATGAGAGGAAATAAGTGTTTGTAATCTTTCATCTTCGTAGCAAAGAATTAGGCTATTGTTATTGGTTCGAACTATATACGGTTATCATGCATTGTTATACTGTTTTGAAATGTATATGGTTATTATCTGGAAAAAAATTATCGGCCCCCATTAACTTGAAATCCTAGCTCCGCCCCTGTACAGAAACTCGATTTTGAGACCCGTATCAGTCTTGAATTACTGATGTTTAGGTAGATAGGTTGAAATTGCAACCTCTAGGTTAACCTGGTCGGGTGACCGAAAGTTGGTCGAAAAACCCATAAGCCGGTTATTTTGCTGCCACATCTTGCGTTTAGTTTTTTTAGGCCTACACGTGAAAGTTGTGTTCCCCTCATCTATTGTCATGCAACATTGAAGGCTATTAGGCTAAACATAGTTGATCTATTTTTAGTATAGGTGGCAAAATAGGTGGGGTCGGGTTGGGTTTGGGTCACGGGTCTAGATAGGTCTTGAAGAAACATTGGTCTAGATGGGTTTGGGTCTAGATGGGTCGGGTCTAGATTGGTTGGGTCTGGATCTAGATAGGTTTTGGTAACTTTAAAAAAAGGTTTATTTTTTATGTAGTAACCAAATTGATTCATTATTCGTTTTTATAAGTTTTTGTACGATTTGTACGTTTTTGTCCGTATTCGACCTTTTTCGTACATTTTCGACCATTTCCTTCCGTTTTCGACCGATTTCTCGACCCTTTTCGTTCGATTTCGACCGTTTTCGCCCGGTTTCGACCGTTTTCGTCTGATTTTGACAGTTTTTGTCCGTTTTAGACCGTTTTGTCCGTTTTGCACGTTTTCGGGTTTTTGAGCGGTTTTGAACGTTTTCGTCCGTTTTTAAACACTATTATACGTTTTTTTCCGTTTTCGCACAGTTTTCGTCCCTTTTTTGTACGATTTCGTTTGTTTGCATAGATCTTTATCCGTTTTTCTTCGTTTTCCTACATTTTAATCGTTTTCGTACATTTTGTACATTTTTATACGTTTTCATACGCTTTTATACATTTTTATAAAAACTACTAAAACGTATAAAAGCAGATAAACATATGAAACGGTTCAAAAACGTATTTAAACGTAGAAAAACATAGAGAACATAGACAAATGTTCAAAAACGGAGGAAAACGGACGAACACGTACGAAACGGACAAAAACGTATGAAAACAGACCAAAACTTAGAAAAATATAAGAAAACGTACAAAAAGGTAAGGCAACATACTAAAACGTTCGAAGACGTAAGAAAATGGACAAAAACGATCGAAGATTTTTTATTGGATAATTACTTTAGATTAGAAGCGGTTTTATGAGATGTGTGTAGTCAGATTTTCGTTGCTTAAGGTTGTGATAATTAGATTACCGGTATTTGTTAAAGTGCTTAAGGTTGTGATAATTACATTATCCGCTGGACTCTGAGATTTTAAAGTGAGCTTTTTCGAAGGACGTAAAGAACAAAGTAATCAATCGCATAGCTTGACATCTAAAGTGGAAATTTTGACCCATTTAATATAGAACTAGGTTGATTGGGTCGTATTTTATTGTCTGCAGGTCCAACCGGTCCAAAACTACAGTTTATTTAACAATGCATATATCATCTGGTTGATTTCATATATGTATTAGTTGAAGTTTCTAATAAAAATGTTTAGCTTCGATAACATGTGCTAATTAGTTTTCGTATTCTTGAAGTTGGTCTGTGATGTGAAATCCAATATGTTTTCCAATTTTGCAATCTATAAAATGAACTTAAATAAGTTTATTTATATTTGCAGGTTTGCATATTCGCATATGGTCCAACTGGTTCTGGAAAATCATATACCATGATTGGTAGGCCGGAACCTCTTCAAAAGGGTTTGATTCCAAACAAGCCTGGCTCTTGCCGCTCAAGGCTGGAAATACAAGATGCAGGTTATGATCTATTCCTTTGATATCTTTTCTTATGTTTTTTAATTTTCAGGCATCTATGCTAGAAATTTACAATGAAAACATTATAGATTTGTTGGCATCTGGAAAAGAAAGAGGGAAGCAGCAACTGAAACATAATATCAGTCATGATGCAGAAGACAACACATACGTTTCTGATATTACCATTGTTGATGTATGCAGCATTGGGCAAGCTTCCAGTCTTTTTCAAAAGGCTACCAACAGCAGGTATATAGTTTTTCAAATGACTATATTGACAGAGATAATTAGCTGTTATTAAAGTGATAATAAGTAGACGTGTTAAATATGATTGCAATAACCAAGCTGTGCATAAAATGGTTTTACAAGTTTAGGTGTCAAATAATTATTGTGTTGCAAAACTAATTACTTTGTATATATATATATATAAGCAGGTTTTGCAGGATTTTTTTGTAATAATTATATGAGCAGGTTTATAGAATTATCCAGTATTTTTATGTAAATTATGTGCAAGTTTTCACCATTATTTGTATTATTATCTTGGTCCAAGGTCTGTTGGTGCCACCAATATGAATGAACAGTCTTCTCGGAGCCATTTTGTTTTCATACTAAGAATCGACGGTGTAAATGAGGTAACTTTCTTAAGCTTCAGTAAATACAAGTACAACAAGTACAAGGCGTGTTGACTCATCTCTTGTTTTTTTAATAGAGCACGGGACAACAAGTACAAGGCGTGTTGAATTTGATGGACTTGGCTGGTTCAGAAAGACCTGGGGCCACTGGTGAAAGACTTAAGGAAACACAGGTTTAAAACAGTTTTGACAGGGTTACTTCTACATCTCATAAGTAGCATGATTACGACTTAAATTTCTCGTCTTTGTTTAATTATCAGGCTATCAACAAGAGTTTGTCTACGTTGGGTGATGTTATTTGCGCGTTGGAAAATAAAGCGGATCATATTCCCTTTAGGAACTCCAAGCTTACGTTTCTTCTACAGGTTCATTATTATTTTGAGAACACCTTTTTATTTCTCTAACTCTACAGGTTTTAAAATTTTACTTAGCCCATTAGTTGTTTTTTGTAGTTGCAAGTACTGCTACTTTAAATATGAAAAAATTGATAGCTTTGACATCTGGTAGTCAAACCAAATAGTTAATGAGATTATTAAAATGTCAATTTGTGCGAGTCTCTTAACTGATGTGTTTGCAGCCTTGTTTGGGCGGACATAGCAAAACTTTGATGTTTGTAAGTGTGTCTCCGGACCCTTCATCCTTCTGTGAAACGTCATCCTCACTTCAATTTGCTCTGAGAGTGAACTCATGCGAAGTTGGAATTAGAAGACGCCAAGATGTGGGAGGAAGTGTGTAGAAAGACAGACAAGTACAGTATATTTCAGAATGATGGGCAACTTCCCTGATATGTGTTTGTTTTTTCTATTGATGGTATTGTTACAACTTCACAGGGTGATGCTGCATATCATCGTCAAAATAATCAACCAACATCAAGCTATCAACAAACGCCTAGGCCCTCCATGAATACTCGATATCAACAACAACAACCGACTACATTTATTCCGGCTCAGATTCCACCAGTGTCGGCGTCGGCGGTATGTTAACAATTGAAGTTTTAAAAGTGTGAATGTTGAAAGCTTTGGTTATTGTGAAATACTGTGCCTTTAAGTTTAACTGAGTAATTTTTTCTAGGCGGGTCTCACTTCCCAACTACAAACTCAACATGCTTTGAGAGTATTTGTTCCTAATCCGCCTCCAGTTACAAGGAATGCTGACCTATGCCAGCAGGCCCTTAGCTTGGGCCCTCAGGATGCGAGTATCTTTAAATCTTCTTTATATGATTGTTCTTATATATAGTGACAAAAAGTTTGACCCATCTACTTATGAGTTATGAATAGGTCAATTTGGGTTATAATTAATGTCACAAGGATCCAAGGGGTAAATTTACGAAAAATAGGCTTGATGGGAACGGTGTCAAATGGGTTGAAAAGTGTATTTTACATAAGAGGTTTTACGCATTACAATACACTTTTCAACCCATTTGACACCGTTCCCACCAAGCCTATTTTTCGTAAATTTACCCCTTGGATCCTTGTGACATTAATTATAACCCAAATTGACCTATTCATAACTCATAAGTAGATGGGTCAAACTTTTTGTCACTATATATAAGAACAATCATATAAAGAAGATTTAAAGATATGGGATGCAACTCATCCTGAGGGCCCAAGCTACGGCCTGGCATACGTCAGCATTCCTTGTAACTGGAGGCGGATTAGTAATAAATACCCTCTTTGAGTTTGTAGTTGGGAAGTGAGACCCGCCTAGAAAAAATTACTCAGTTAAACTTAAAGGCACAATATTTCACAATAACTAAAGCTTTCAACATTCACACTTTTAGAATCTGAGTTGGAATAAATGTAGTCGGCTGTTGATATCGAGTATTCATGGAGGGCCTAGGTGTTTGTTGATAGTTTTGTGTTTCCTTATGTTTTTGTGTTGGTTTAGGTGTTGTTGATAGCTTGGTGTTGGTTGATTATTTTGACGATGATATGAGGGAAGTTGCCCATCATTCTGAAATATATTGTACATGTCTGTCCTTCTGCACACTTCCTCCCACATCTTGGCGTCTTCTAATTCCAACTTCGCATGAGTTCACTCTCAGAGAAAATTAAAGTGAGGATATTGTTTCATAGATGGATGAATAGTCCAGAGACACTTACAAACATCAAAGTTTTTGCTATGTCCGCCAAACAAGGCTGCAAACACATCAGTTAAGAGACTCGCACAAATTGACATTTTAATAATCTCATTAACTATTTGGTTTGACTATCAGATGTCAAAGCTATCAATTTTTTCATATTTAAAGTAGCAGTACATGCAACTACAAAAAAAAACTAATGGGCTAAGTAAAATTTTAAAACCTGTAGAGTTACAGAAATAAAAAGGTGTTCTCAAAATAATAATGAACCTGTAGAAGAAACGTAAGCTTGGAGTTCCTAAAAGGAATATGATCCCCTTTAATCAAAACAGATTTTTAGTATCAACTTATATTAGGTACAAATGTGTACAAAATTCAAGCCCTCGACGAATTTAAACATGTATTACACGACAGTTAATAATTAAACAAAATTTGATATCCCATATTGTAGAATCACTAATTAAGTGCACTTGTCATCATTTTAAGCTACAACATGATATCTGAAGCAATTAAGTATATATGCTTAATTTCAAAAAGGCTTGAAACAGGAAACATGTAATTAAATGAAGGATGATAAACGTAGAATTCTAGTTGACAAGTCAACATCAATGACATAATTAGTGATGTCAGTGGTGACATCATTAGTGACATAAGCATGTGTTGGAGAGAGATTAAAAAAGATTTTGTTTTATTAGATATACATTATACAATTTTTGAAATTACCTCCATTTCCTTTTTGCCGGCATCTATTTCTTCCAGCTTCGTTCTCATTACTTCCACCCGACGTTCAAGTTCTTCTTTAACTTGTTTGAATGTGTCGTCAGATGGTTCCTAGTACAACAAGAGGTGCAAATGTTAGTAACTATTAAAGCAATAAAAAAAGATGTATACTAAAAAAAAACTTACTTTCAAAGCCATATCTCTATATCTTATGTTCAAATCTAGCATTGACTCATTTAGACGCGCCACCAGAGTGTTCAAATCACTATGTTGCTCCAACAACGAATCATAGCGCCCTTGCAACTCCTTTAACTAAACATAAATAACGAAAAAACATCAACTAAAAGACCTACTAAAATCAACATGATAGTTTTTAAAAAATAATTTAGAAATACCTTTTGCTTCACAACTTCCAACTCTTCTAGGTCTGACTTCTTTTTCTTCTTTTTGATTTTAGCCTTGACACATTCTTTTTTTATACAACAGTCTAGGCAGTGCGGGCAGCTCCATTTTTTTCTTTTATCCGTGCTAAAAGATTGATAATATGTCGTTGCAATAATTTATCCGACAAGTGCTGCACCACCTTTGGCATCCTTTAGGGTTGGGATGGTTGCAATTATGGCAGTGGACGGGTTTTATTATTTTTCTGTAAATCCTACCCCGGCACTAAGCTTTGTTCCTGCACTTGTGCTTTCAAGAGATTTGTTTGTTGTTGGATTCCTTCTTTCTTTGTCTTTGATTTTGTCTCTTTATTTGTTTTTTGAGGTGTTTTCAACTCTAGTCTTTGATTATGTTCTCATTATCAAGCTTGAAAAATAACACTAGGTTAGCTAAGAAGTTTTTAAAAAATAAAACAAACTCAATAAAAAGATTATACCTATACAGATAAAACCTATCTCCATAAATGACTAACCCTATCTTCATAAATGACTAACCTACTAGATAAACATGAAAAAACAAGTAACACCCTATCACGATAAAGCATATCTACACATACAATTTATCAAGATATCAATTTATGCAAGTCGATGAGGATGACTATGTTAGTGAACCGGTATTTTCTTTCCAAATGTTGGGTGCAATTCTAGAAAACCTAAGCCGTTCTAGAACTTAACAGAGTGAAACACCAAATTATGCTATATTACCATATATTACTCATCAGCGAGAATAATCATACATTTTTTTACGTCAGTAAACAAATTTGCTTAAGAAATTGCTTAATCGTAGATGATTTTTGTCTATAAAACATAAATGGCACTGCTTGATGATTACGCTTGTGACATCTAAGTGGGATTTTGAACTTACAAAACTAACAAGCCAGCTCAATAGATCAAAACTTAATAGAGGCAAACCCAACCGAGAAGCTCTTTAAGAACAAACAAAAAAGGGCTTTTGCGGTGATTCCAACAGATCTATTGAGCAATCCAATCAATGAATCAATAAATAATTGCACATGAAACACAAGCTATAAGAGATCTCGCTAACTCCATGTGTGATAATTACGGTTGTGACAAACTAACAACTAAATGGGGTTTTGAACTTACTAAGCTAACAAGCCAGCTCAATAGATCAGAACTTAATAGAGGCAAACCCAACAGAGAGGCTCTTTAAGAAGTAACAAAAAAGGGCTTTTGTGGTGGTTCTAACCGATCTATAGAGCAATCCAATCAAGAAATAACTGCACAAGGTATAAGGGATCTCGCTAACTCCATGTACATTTTCATAAGTATATATATATATAGAAAAAATTACATGTTTCGTCCCTATGGTTTATTCAAAAATCACGTTTTGTCCCTATTTCATTTTAAATACACCAGTCGTCCCTAATTTTGAAACTGGTAACGTTGGCCGTCCTTATTTTGGATGGTCGTTAACTTTTCTCGTTAAGTCTATTTATTAAAAGGGTATTTTGGTCTTTTTGCTCCTGTCACCACCATAGGGACGAAACGTGTAATTTTTTTATACGAATCAACTTAAAAAAAGACCAATTTTTTTTCTTCTTATTATTATTAGTATTATTATTACGAGCAATAATTAAATTTTTTTTTATACGAATCAAATTAAAAAAAAATTAATTTTCTTTTTATAAAAAGAATTTAAAAAAAAATTATATATTTTTTTATTTCGGTTTCAGTTTACGAGCAATAATAAAAAAAATCTTTAATTTTTTTTTAATTTTTTTAATTTTGGTTTCAGATTACTAGCAACAATAAAAAAAATTATTTATTATTATTTCGATTTCAGTTTACGAGCAATAATAATAATTTTTTTTATTTCGGTTTCAGTTTACGAGCAATACTAAGAAAAATTTTAAAAATTTTAATTTTTTTTATTTCGGTTTCAGTTTACGAGCAATAATAAAAAAAATTAATTTTAAAGATTTTTTTAAATAATAATTTTAATTTTAAAAAAATTTTAATTTAAAAAAAAATTTAAGATTTTTTTTATTGCTCGTAAACTGAAACCGAAATAAAAAAAAGTTTAAATTTTTTATTATTATTATTGCTCGTAAACTGAAACCGAAATAATAATAAATATTTTTTTATTATTATTGCTAGCAATCTGAAACCAAAATAAAAAAAAAATTAAATATTTTTTAAAGATATTGTTTTTATTATTGCTCTTAAACTGAAACCGAAAAAAAAATTAAAGATGTTTTTTATTTTTTATAAGTTTTTTGATGTTTATGTACGCTTACAGATTTTTTTTACGTTTTCGTCCGTTTTTTACGATTTCGACAGTTTTTTTTACGTTTTCGTCCGTTTTTTACGTCTTCCTCCATTTTTTAACGATTTCGTCCGTTTTTTACGATTCCGTCCGTTTTTTACGATTTCGTCCGTTTTTTTACGATTTCGTCCCTTTTTTACGATTTCGTCCCTTTTTTACGATTTCGTCCGGTTTTTTTACGATTTCGTCCGCTTTTTACGATTTCGTCCGTTTTTTTACGATTTCGTCCGTTTTTTACGATTTCGTCCGTTTTTTTACGATTTAGTCTTTTTTTTACGATTTCGTCAGTTTTCTTACGATTTTGTCATTTTTTTTACGATTTCGTCCGTTTTTTACAGACGAACACGTAAAATTACAAACGAAAACGTAAAAATCGGACCAAAACGTAAAAAAACGAACGAAAACGTTAAAAAAGGACGAAATCGTAAAAAAGGACGAAATAGTAAAAAAAACTGACGAAACTTAAAAAAATGGCCGAAAACGTAAAAAAAACGAACGAAATCATAAAAAAACGGATGAAAAACTAAAAACAGACGAAATCCTAAAAAAACAGAAGAAATCGTAAAAAAACAGATAAAATCGTAAAAAACGGACGAAATCGTAAAAAAAGAACGAAATCGTAAAAAAACGGATGAAAGCGTAAAAAACAGACGAAATCGTAAAAAAAAGATGAAATCGTAAAAAAAGGGATGAAAACGGAAAAAAACGAACGAAAACGTAAAAAAACGGATGAAAACGGAAAAAACGGACGAAAATGTAAAAATACGAATGAAAACGTTAAAAAACCATTAAATAAATAAGATACAACCAGTAGCCCATTTATCCCATTAGTGCCCGTTTTAGCCCGTGCCCGTTTTGGCCCGTACCCGTTTTGCCTGATTCCCGCGCCCGCCCGTTTTGGCGCCTCTATTTTTGTGTTTCGAATATGTCTTTATAATATTACAAAAGTAAATAGAGAATTGAGATAGAAACAACAACACTTGAACATGTATTCTAGTTTTGTAAAATGGAAAACACAAACACATGTTTCTTTAACTAAACGCGTTTTTCAAATTTTCAATTGTTTTGTGGAGATGAAAACCCCCTCCTTTTCCCTACAAAACAGGAAACAGAAAATGATGAAAAATGTTTTCCAACTAAACGCAACCTTAACGTCTCTAAACCTCTACCAGTGTGACATAAGTATTAGCTTAAAACTAATACTAAAGTTGACTACCTCATTACAAACACATCCTAAATAGAAAACCAACATTGTTGAATTAAGTTTTGGATGCTTTATGGAAATTTACTTTATCCCACATAGAAGCCTAGTAAAACTGAGAATGAGTATATAGGTTAAGGCTTACATTATTCTCAGAGAGTATGAGAATCTATGATTTGCAATTGTTCATTCAATTAACTTAATCATAAGTCTCTCATAGTCTTTTTACGTTGTATTTTTTTAATAGAGTGTGAGATTTTTATGGTTTGCAAATTGTTCATTCAATCACTAGATTCATAGTCTTTTTTATACGTTTTTATTGTTTTAACATCTCTTACCTCAAACTTAATATTTGTTGAACTCGACAAGCCAAAATAAAACTTCGTTTCAACCTTTAAACGTCATTTTAATGTTGAGCCATAGCTCGCTAGACCTCATATCCCTTTTTATATATTTTAGTGATGACGTATAGTATGAATACCAAGCTTACTGGGCTTAGTTCATAATATGCGCATATGGGCCCTGGCCCAATACAACAAATAGCCGGACTACTAAGCCTGACAAGGGACACGCTCCGGATATTCCAAAGACGCACGTAAGTACCTCTAAAAGCCGCACCCGTTGCACCTCCGTGGACAAACACGAGATGCGGAAGGATACTCACGCCCGCAGACACGATTACACGTGGATCCTTGTCCGACAAGGGACCCACTCCGGCTACTGATATGTGAGAAATCACATATCCTTATTATATCCAAAATGGCCCTTAAATGATTAAAATGTGCAAAAATATGCTTGTATTTGTGTATTTTGTTGTTTGTGATGTGTATGTACGGATAGTGCAAAAATCACAAGAAAACGGTCAAAACCGGACAAACACGGACACGGGAACGGATAGAGTGCACAAGAGCCGGAAGTTTCTAGCAAACGGTCATCAAAAGTCAACCCTTGGACAACCATTGGTCAACTCACAAAAGACAAAATTCTCAAAATACCCAATTAGCCCTCATTGTTAAACAAAATTCATAAATGGTCCTTGAATGACTAACACCGTTAGTCCTTTTTATATAAAAGGATAACGGTTGTTATCTTCTTAAGTATAACTCGAGCCCAAAAGATATACTATAGCCCAAAACCTTTAACCCGTGGCCCAAATCTTTATTTATGAGCCCAAGTCAAAGCCATAAGCCCCGAGTCAAATCCCAACGTTTAAAAGTAAAAAATGGCGCGAGTTAAAAATATTACTATTCATCGTCTTCTTCAGTTTAACCCTGCTTCAAAAACAAAGGGTAAATCCAAATTGTCTACGTGGAACAAAGATTCGAGTACTAAGCATCATGTCAGCAAAAGGAAACGTCACCAAAAGCCTCTGATTGGTCAAGCTTACAAAGGGAATGACACGCGGGATCCTAAAGAAACACACAAGGAATGAAAATTTACACTAAATCCAATGTAAAAGAAGCACAAAGCTTCTGACACACGGAATGCCACGCTGGTAATCCGTGTACTCACTTAATAATCCAACGGTGAAGATTGAAGAGCCAATGATTGCAAGGAATGAAGGGTGTGAATGAAGGGGAGCGTCTAACAGACTTGAGGGCCTAGAAACTTCCTTCTCCAGCTATAAATATAGGCATCTCTTCACTCACAAGAGGAGTAGTTTTGAGTAGCTTATTATAAATTAGCTTTTAATATGTAATTTTCTTTCAAGTAATGTTTTAGCTTATTATAATTTCAATTTCACCTTTGCAATCAGCTCTTTTATTAATATAAGTTTAAGTTTTCTTATTGTGCTCTTCGGTTTTCATAAATTTACTTTTGTGCTTTAATATGGTTAAATAAGCTTTGAAACTATTCCATAAGCTCTCAAACTATTCATAAACTACTAAAAACTCAATTACTTAGATTCTAAATGAAATTGGATGGCTGCTTATAGAATCCAAGTGGGTAATAGTGCTTGAGGGTCAAACTATAAGATTAGACTAGGATTTGGTAATAAGCTTAAGCTGCTTTGGATAAGCTCTAAGTGAGCTCTCACCTCTGTTTAGCTGAGGTGTAAGGTACACTTCTCTTTTTAAATTCAGTTTTCCTTTGTTGTCATTTAAATAATTTAGCTTAACTCTGCATAATTGCTTAAACTGCTTATTTGTCTGTTTATTCCTGTTAGTTTAGCTTGCTTATGCTTATTATAGTTGTCTTATGTTAATAGTGCTTAATGATTAGTTTTAAATCTTAGTTTTCTATAATTTGTCTTAAAATTAATAAAAAACTAAAAATATTAGCTTAAGTAAAATAGCTTATTGTTCTGCTTATTTGTCTGCTTTGATTTGCTTATTAGGTTTGTTTGAATCTTATTATTATCTGGTATCTAAACTTTGATCATTAAATTCAAATTTTATAAGTCAAAAATGAACTTGAGTGAAATAAGGGGGTGTTTAGGTCAAGGAGTACTAACTAAAGTTGGTACTGCTTGAGGCTATTTTATCATTTGGTTTTCATTTGAAATTCCATATTAGGGTTTATAAGTGCAGGATTTATGTGTTGAATTAGGTTTGATTAAGTTTTCATAAGATTTCTAATTGTTAATTTGGAATCTGTGATCATTAAGTCATTTCTAGTTGCATTTTAAGCTCAAGTAGGTTTTATGTGTAGAGATCAAGTTTTTATGTCTGCATTTGTTGGATTTAAGAATTAAGTCTTCTTTGGTTGCAAACTGCATCAGCAGTCATAAAAAGCCAAATAGCCAATTTTCTAGCTTAAAAATCAGTAGGTAAAATTAGTTTTTAGCTTTTCAAATTTTGTTTACAAGTAGTTTTTAAGTCATTATCAATCTACTTTAGCTTATTTTGCTTTTAAAAGATCATTAAGCTATCTGTTTTTAAGCTCAAATTCAGCAAACTGTCTTTTTAAAAAATCAGGTAGTAAACTCAGCATGTACTGAGTACTTAAGCATTTTTTAAATGCTTATTGTTGCTTATTGTGAATTTCAAAATGTTTTTTGATTTTTGATTATTGTAGCTTATTGTGAGAGCTTTTCAGTGGTATAACTCTTTAAGCCATAAGGTTCCATCTTTAAGCTTATTTTTAAGCTCAAAAGTGCCCCCTTGGTTTTTTACCTGTTGTTTTGTGCCATTTGGCTTATTTGTGCTATTTGCTTATTTTCCTAGCTTATTTAGGTTTAGTATAGTTTATTAGGTTGGTCTAAGTCAATGTTAGCTTATTTCCTTTAGAGTAGAGCTTATTTGAGCTTATTTGCCTTTTAGCTTAAAAATTCTAAGTGTTTTAACTTTTTGAGTATCCTGCCTTATTTAGCTTAATAT
>BQNB010077088.1:0-30951 GCA_026074375.1 Tanacetum coccineum | reverse complement strand
TCTATATAGCCCTTCATCTTAAGAACATATGAGCTTACAGATTGTCCTTCTTTCTGTTTGCACGCGTGAAACTCTCTCATAGTTTGAAGAAGTTCTTGCTCTGCTTGTTGAACAAATAGAGTTTTCAACTCCTTACGCATGTCATATGCACCAAGGGTTTCTAGATTCCGTTGAAGATCTAGTTCCATGGTCATAAGAATGAGTACAAAAATTTCCTTTTGTCCTTTGACCCATGCGGCGTGAGCTGCAAGAGTTTCAGGAGGAACTTGCTATCCAGCAACAGCTGGGACAGGAGTATCAGGGATTGGGAGCTCTAGATAGTTTAACTTATCTTCAGCTGATAGGACAATATGAAGTTGTCGGTACCAAACCATAAAGTTAGGTCCAGATAATTTATGTTTCTCAACGAAAGCACTAAAAACCGAATTGTTTACGACTGTGGTAATCATCTACAATCAGAAAAAGTTCATTTATTAGTATTTTCGATAATTAAATTCTTAAAAGAATTAACTACCCAATTAATTACTAATAAGACTAAGATCTAACTTGACCTCCCACTTATTACCGATGGTCTGACCAACGAGTAAACAAGTAGGGCAAGAGGTAAGTGTCGAGCGTTAATTACAAATACATGCAACTCTTAGTTTTAAGAGACTTATGACATTAGTAACTCTTATAGTAATGTCAAGTGCATGTTTAGTCTCATCTTATGCCTCGGGTCTAAGGTCTAACCAAGCATACTCGATTTGAGTCCACCAAAAAAGAACATGCAAAAATTGACATACATCTGACCTATGAATTTTTTTCCATGGGTCGGAAAGGCCCTAAGGTCTGACCAAAGAGGTCAAACCAACTGCACGTGTTCTTACTTTTGTTGGCATTAGACTTAAAATTCCTATAAGGGTATACACATAAATTTTATAAAAATATGTGACAAAATCATGTACAAAGAAACATGCAAAACATCTTTGTAGCACAAGTTAAGAAAACCTTTTGTTAACTTTTAATCTACACATCAGCTTTGTCAAAAGTTCTCGATAGCTCCATTTGAATGCACAAAAAAGCGGAGAAACGGGTCAGCGCGAAGCTTATTAAAAACCCGACTTCTTTTGGGAAAGTCTCGCCTTATACCTCTTTTATAGTTTGTTCAAGATGGGTGGGCCGATTATAACAATTGGCTGATGATGTATTTAAGAAAAACTTTTATCTCTCTAAGAAAACAAGTTTCATAGTTTAATGTCCATATTTATTTGTCAAAAACCAAAGTTTTACAAATAACACATAAAGGTCACTAGGAGTATCTAATTATGTGTGCAATTACACAAACAAATATAAACCATGTTTCTCTTTAAGTATTTAGTCTGTTTTTAGTTTCAAAAAAAAACTTTTGCATATAGTCACAAGTCACAAGGAGTATAAACACATAAGCATATAAAACAGACAGAAAGTAGGGATGAGGTGAAGATAGACTTTATTCAGAAAGCAGTAAATCACATAATGCCTCGAGTTCTCATATGAGTCTTCCCCAAACGAAGAACCAAAATACTCTCACTAGGTTTTCTGCTAAAGTGCCTAGATTGCCACATCCATCATATAACATGATTGCGTGAGTCTTAAGGCCGGGATAATGAAAAAAAGATAGAAAATTTAACACTCTCAATTAACTATTAATTTAAATTCTATTTTTATTCAATCCATTAACTAGCATTAAAGCAAGATTCTAGGTTTTTATTTATTCTTTATGGTAAGAATTGCATATTATTGCCATAATTTTCAATTAAAACAATAAATAAAGGTTTCTCATGCAGTTCTAGCATGTTTTATAAGTGTGTAACCCATAACACCAAATGAGTTTGGCTCGTAATGCCACTGTTGGGATTTTATAACTGGTAAATCATATTTACTACGAGTAAGCATCGGATGGATCTAGTTTGATGACTATGATTAACACACGTATAAGGAAAAGAAACACTAACCTTTTGTTGAATGACTTAAAGCAAACAATGAGAATCTTTACTTGGAAATTTAGTGACTAAGTTGTCACCTCTATGGTTGCTCACACAAACACGTCCAACGAACACATCAAGATGCTAGTCTTTACTTCACGTCTCACAAACACCTTGTGTAGTACTTCCTTAGATCGAATCTCAAAAACAAACCCTTGTTAAATCTTGAACCAAAAATCAACAAACCCTAATTAGGGTTTTATCAATTTTGATTGAACCAAATACCCAAGAAATCGAAACCTTAAGAGGTTTCAAACATTATCACTTAGGAGAACTATGTAAACCGAATCCCTTGATGATCTTAACCTGAATTCAAGACTTGTGGGATAACAAATCGCACTTAAAAACCTTTTAGGCTTTTACCAAAATCAAAACAAAAAAAAGGGAAGAACCAAAAATCTCTAAAACCCATTTGGGGTTTTGGTTCGATCGTTTGGGAGTAGGGAGAAGGAAAAATGAAACTCTTTTTGTTTTTAGTGTTAAGGAATGAATGAATATTAGCTAGGATGTGAGGGTATATATACACCTCCAATCCTATTCCTTATAGAACAAGAAAAGATCAAAGTTTCCTTTTTCCCCCTTTTCCAAATTCGACATAAACACCCCTCTCTATCAAACACATATGGCCGGCCCCCCATAGGCCCCCTATGGTTTAGGTTTTGTCGAT
The DNA here is from genome assembly GCA_026074375.1 of Tanacetum coccineum. Lineage (NCBI taxonomy): Eukaryota > Viridiplantae > Streptophyta > Magnoliopsida > Asterales > Asteraceae > Tanacetum > Tanacetum coccineum. The sequence continues at coordinate 28,278 of BQNB010077088.1, read as the reverse complement.
TTAGTCCCTTGGTTTACATATTTAAATAATCGTTAGTTAGTTATAAACTATAACGACTATTTAAATACATTACGTGAAGCTGAAACTAATTGCAGGTTCCTGCTCTACCAGAACCAAATAGGAGTAAACTTTGAGACATCTTTATGCTGTTTGTTTTTATGCTAATAAATTATCTACTTTCTGAAGGAAAAAAATCATAGAAAGCCATTTCATTAATCTTGATATCAAACAACTAAATGCTAGAGGATATTTTCGAATTTGATTTCTTTCTAACAGGTTTAATACTATAATGTGTATGACTCTATGTACTATAATGTCTATAAGTCTAACAGGTGTAGTACTATAATGTTTATGAGTCTATGTATCAGCGGTTGATTTGCATTGATGTTTTGTAGCATAAATTTATTATACTTCATAAACAATGATGTTTTTCGTTGCTCGTGTGTGTGCCTTTTCTTAATGAAAGTAGATATTTAAGGTATCATAATAAGAATGCAATGAGGACCATTTGTTAACCGCGTTGTTGCGGTTTATGTTGAGTTATTTTGTTTAAGTTGAAGCTTAATTATCAATGACCAGATATGCATTAAACTAATTTTACAGGTATTCAACAAAGGCATCTTTCCTAGATGGGCTATTTTCTTATGAAAACCTAGAAATGCTATCCTAATGCGTGCAACACAGGTTCAGAAATAGCAGATTCCTGAGTGACTCCTTGAGTTAGGGCGTTGGGCCTTTAAAGTTAAAAAAAGGTGCTTTCCTGTTTGTTTACTTCCCCTGCATACAATCCTTAATCAATTTATACACATAATGTCCGATTTAATATGAATCTGATATCCAGAAACATAGATAGGCTTTTTTAGCCTATAGTAAGTTTGTTACCCAAAATAGAAGTCAGAACACAATTGGTTACCTTCCTATTATGCTGATAGTTCTTATTGGTATGCCCAAATTATCCCTATGTTGATCCTTTGTGTTCAATATGTAGTAATTATTCTCTGTATAAATACTGAGATATGATACTTTGAAGCCTCCTACATTGCCAACTCTAAGTCCTCCGTCAGTATAACCACCATCAATCGTCCTTGTCGATAACGGGTCCCCCGTCGCTATTACACCAGAAAACAACTCAACTCACACTACGATGAAGCCAATACCACTTTCAAATTGCTCTGTGTACGATGGATTCCAGTAAATATCTATAAATTTCCTAATTAAGTAGAACTAGAGGTAATGGGTTAAACATGTTAAAATGGTTCACTTCTAATGGGTTGTGTCGGGTTGACAGTTGACCATCAAACACATTTTTATTCTTTTATACATTGTTAATTCATGAAATATTGTTCAAAAACACTAACTATAAAAATAAACTAAATAATGAATTATAAAATAGGAAATACTTGCCCTACCATCCCATTGACTAGTTACAGCTATTTTTTATGGCCCATATGAGATTAAAGAGCACAAATAGATCCATTGGTCAGGTAATTGGGTCAAAATTTGATTAGAACTAATGATCTGGTTTCGTTTTCTTCTTGCAGGTACGAAAGCTTGAAGCCTCCAAGTTCTCTTACTCCTTCCAAGTAGTTACATTTTCCACCGTAAACAAAATCAGATTGGAATCAGGCGTTTTGAAGGGTATTTCCTCATTTAATTAAACTTTTTCTCTAAAACCTTATATTAATGATCATGTCTATATGTGTAACTTTCAGGCCATTTAGTCTCGGTGGGTCGATTTGGTCGTGTTTAATTCAAAACACGTAAAATTAAGAAAATTTAGCTAAAAGATGAAACTGGTCAAATGGGCCAATAACGCCCAAAGTGTAATAATAACACAAAAGTCTTAAATCGCTTCTATTAATAAAGTCAACCCAACCAAAACCTAGCCAAACTTAGTCACTATAACCTGGACATATTTTGACCCGTAACCCAGACTAGGGCCCATCAATTAGCCACCTCTAATCATGTCTTGTGCAATGTTGTGTAGTAGTTTGTTGTAACTGATAATTTAGCCCATCATGTTATTCTATACTTCTTTCTCATTGTCTCACATGTAACCTTTGACATATGGAAGCTGGAATAGAATACTGTCTTCATATTGAGTTTGAGTATAACAAAAGCAAGTAACTCGAGCAGGCTATAGTTGTGTATATGTACTCTAGACTTCTTTCTGGTTAATATCAAAAAATGTCTTTTCGGTCATTTGTTTGAACTTTTAATGCATGGGTTCTGTTTTAAGAAGCTCAAGTCTAAGACAACATTAAAAAAAGTAGAAAGTAAAAAAGAGATGTATACGGCTTATTTGACTAAATTATGACCACTAAATAGAATGAATTCATCATGCTCAAATAAGTAAAAAGAAAGTGAATATGCTTGCATCTAGGATCATTTGAAAGATGTGATCATCGGCAAGATATATTTTCTTCTTGTAAGAATCAAGCTAAAGAATATGGATTTTGAGATCAGGCGACGAGAATCCACTAGGTTCTGGGGCAAATACTCATGTAGAGAAAAAAACCCTAGCAAAGTTCGAGTTAATGGATGGTGTATGTCAGAGGTATGCACTAAAATCTCATGCACATTTGCGTATATTTCCTTTAAAAGTTTCCACCGATATTCTGTCAGTTTCCGTGGTCTTTTCTATGACATGTGCAAATTAGATTCTTTTACTTTACATGATTCAAACAAAAAATACGTTTTGACTTGTTTCTTAACCCACCCATTTTGGCACGTGTAGTGCAGATCATGTGAGGTAATATTTAATGCAGCTTGTTGTATTTCATTTGCAGATGAATCTATGCAAATTAGGCTATTTCTGATCACATACAAGCCGACACCAACACATCAAAACATCAACAACAAATTTAGTGTCAAGTATTATTTGAATCTTGTATTAGTTGATGAAGAAGATCGCAGGTACTTTAAGCAGCAGGAAATCACAATATACCGAACTGCAGAAACTTCTTCATGATTCACCAAACCTCAAACTCTAGCCGTTCCAGCTCATGAAGCATCGACTGCAAAGAGTTATGAACCTGCTTTTTTCGTTTAGAGTTTAGATATACGTATGATGCCAATAGATTATTTGAATTGTATGGCCGAGCAAAGTTATGTAAGGTGGCCTTTGTAATTGGAGGTGAAGGAGGTGTGAGTTGGTTATGTGATCATGTTTGAAGAGTTTTAATGTTATAACATTGCAAATAAGCTATTTTTATTGGGGACTTATAATGGTCGAAACTCAAAACCACCGACCTCAACTCTTGAAGACGGTGCTATCAAATTGTGATGTGATTCTGTTTGCGGCATTTTAATAAAAACTGATTCGAGTGTTTTTGTATGGGTCGGAACCCAAAAGTGGTTAGCCTTAGTGAAATGATGATCTGGTTGTTGCATTTAAATTTGAATTGATTGTTAAAGCGCGTAAACCAAAGTAATTTACTGTCTTAATGTTATAAGTTTATAATCTTGAAACGCTTTACGTAAATCACATGAATCGGAACCCAGAATGATATCACGATCATGATGTACATTAACAAAGTGTTAATCCATTTGATCTAAAATGAATAATGTAGATACAAACAAATTAGGTCTTGTGAAATGATAATATCAATAGTATGTTAAGAAATAATGAAATCAGACGAATCTCTATTAAATTATACAGTAATATATTCGATATTCACTCCTTGTAAGGTCAGAGGTTCTTTTCTACATTTGGTAAAACCGGAAGCAACATCTCTACCTTAGGTAAAGGTATGACTGTCTACGTCTCAACCTCTCCACACACCGTGCAATGAGACGGTATTAGGTGATACCTTTACCTGTATAAAAAGGCTTATAATTCAGACGATCTCACTTGCTTGTTATAATTGTGTTACTCTTGCTATAAACTCGATAAATACGCATATAATTAAAAATTATAACTGAAACTCTTTTTGTAAACCTAATTTGAGATCTATACTCTCATTTCACCCAACAAGTTAAATTTTCTTCTTTCACAATTATACTCTTCTTAGAAAATAAAACATTCCATACACTCAAAATCATTTTCTTTGTATAAGGAGTAACTGTTCGTGTTATTATAGTTAATCATCTGATGATTCTTGATTCTTTAATCACCTAATCATATTTATGACGCATATCCAAACACTCCTTTATAGATACTACTTAATACGCAATGGAATTTTTGTTCACATATGGTCGCCATGTAGTCGACGCACTAGCGAATTCTCAATTAGGTCAGGATCATATTACCAGCAAAAAAATGGTGCGTCAAGGAACTTGCAAAATATATATGAGGTGATTGATGCGTGCGTGTTTTTCTTAGAGGGAGGATTCAACCTGGATTCTCCTTCTAATTCACTTGCAGATTCTTTATTCGAAAACCGAGCATGGCAATAAAGGCTTGTGTATGTTGAACCATCTTTTAAGGTAAAACAAAGAGATAATTGCAAAAATGGTCCTTGTGGTTTGGCCAAATTGCACGTTGGACCGTCGATTTTGAATTGCAAAAGAAAACCCCGTTCCTGTGGCGAAGGTTTGGTACCACTTTTAGTCCTTGGTCAAACAAAAATGACTGAAATACCCTTTTATACCCTTTTTAATTTTTTTCCGTTGATTTCTTTTTTAAAAAGAATAAATTTTATCATATTCATCATTCATCTTTTATATAATAAAAGAATTACATCATTTCGGAGTTTTCTGTCAAATTGAATCTTATGAATTCTAAAATTGGACCAATCAGAACGCTTGATTTTGCCACGTAGGCAAAATCGTGCGATCTGATTGGTCAATAAAAAGTCAAAATTAAATCAATTTGGTCAAAATTGAAATTTTTTCGTGGAGAAATATGATGGAGAAAAAAAACACATAAAAATATATGTGTCAAATTTGTGAAAAAAAAACTTGAAAAAAGAGGAGGTAATTAATAAAACTTTAGTGGTTTTTAATTTTAAATAAATTGTATAGAGTTAAGTGTAAATTTATAAACTTACAAATTTTAATTATAACTTTAAAAAATAAAACAAATAACCCCTTATAAAACATTATAACAAACCTATACTTTATATTTTAAAATCAACAAACGTAAACAATTTTTTACTTCCAAACAAATAGTTAAGAGTATATAATCACATCACAAATCTACCCGAAAACTTTTTAGTGACTTTTCATTGGCGGCCTGAAATTATATTGTAAAATCAAATAGAAAAACACCAAAGCACATAAAATATCATAAATAAAGAAAATTTGTTTTCTAGCATTTAATTGATAGGTTCGAAAAAATTGCATTTTTTTCTTTTAGTTTAATATGTATTAAAATTCTAACATTAAAAATTTTCAAATAGTTTTTATTCTATTGACATGTGTGTATGCCTATAAATCATATACAACAATCTAGGCCACTTTTATATCTTAAAAGTGTTGGTGTCGGAAAAAATAGGTAAAACTGTTTTTACATTTTTATATGTATTGAAGATTTACGATCGGTAAATCTTTGTTTGACCAAAAGATATTATATGCACAAAACATAATAATTATTTGAGTTTTTTTAGTTTTCTATATTCTATGAATATTGACGTTTTTGATAATTCAACTTGATGCTTTTCAATTCGATTGTGAAGCTAAAATTTTATATGTTTTAACACAAAGTATGACCATTAATCCTAAGTATAGCTGACACACTCATTTAACTATAATCATTAAACATATACAATATCAACTATATGGAGGTCAATGGTTCGAATATAACGAGGAGAAAATTAATCCTCTTGTGGCATCGGAGGTTCACTTGAGCCGACTTCGGGCTACCTAAAAGGGTAGTTTCGCTAACATAATGTCTAAGTCCCGTGCGTGCACGGGCATTAAAACTAGTTTATTAAATATCAAATTAACATAATTATCATAACAACCACCCATCATAATCATCATATTCTTCAACCATCTTCCACAACCACCACCATCATCATCTTCTTAAACTAAAAAAAACCCAGATTCATTCACATCTCACAAACACAAAAAAAAAATCAAACCCATACACATATCACACACAATCAGTCACACAAACAAATAACTCACAAATTGTTATCCCTCTCCACAACATCACTACAACAATCAAAACCCAAGTTGCAAGTTTCGAATGGGTTTGTGTTTGGGCAGCCACAACTTGCAAGTTTCGAATATGGGAATTTAGAAATCAGGCATGTGTTTATGTGTGTTCATATGATAAATAAATAAAATATGTGTATACCCCTAATATAAAAATCTACAACTTATACAGGAAACAACAAGTTTGGTGGTAAGTTTTTATTTATCATCTCTCTACAATAATAAAACCATTTTATGCTCTAAAATCAAACCTATACATATACAAGAGTCTGTATATACATACCCATGATCAAACCCCTAATTTAATTCTCATAAATAATTATGAATAATCAATATTTTGAGAAAAGTTTGGATCAAAGTAAATGGACCCAAAATTCATGGAGTCGTATAACTCCTTTTGATTCTTCATTAAAACATTCTCAGTCAAGATTGGGTATGTTGGGTTTTTGTTAATTCCTATAAAAGTTTTGAAAATGCATATGGATTTTGAAAAAAAATGGGTTTTTACTGTTTTAATTCTTCACCACCACCATCTGAAATTTTGAAAAAAAGGCTTTTACTATTTTACTGGATCGAGTTTGACTGTAAACCATCACTTAACCAATTGTTTAGTGATTATAAAAGTTTTGTTGTTATTTATGGATCTGATGTAATATTAGATAGGGAAATTAGGTTGTGGTGTTTTGTTTGGTTAATTTTGGTTGGTGAATAGGTGTGATGTTGAAGATGATGATGGTGGTGGTGGTTGTGGATGATGATGGGTTGAAGATGATGACGGTAGTAGTTATGGATAATGATGGGTTGAAGAAGATGATGAGTTGTTGTTGATGATAATAATGATGTACAGTATAAGTTAGGTTTTATAAATGTATTTTTTTTAAGAAATCAAAGGAAAAAATAAAAAAAGTGAACATAGTGAGAAACTTTTTTGTTTTTTATTTAAATTAATTAAAAGTTCATGATAAATAATATAGGAAGAAGACGAGGGTATTTCAGTCATTTCAGTTTGACCAAGGACCAAAAGTGGAACCAAACCTTCGTTACACAGACGATTTTTGCAATTTTGAAACTCGGCGGATCAAACGTGCAATATGACTAAACCACAAAGACCATTTTTGCAATTCTCTCTAAAACAAATTATTCAGAGGATCAAGCCCTTAGATCAGATGGTTAGGCATTTCTTCCTTACTGATAACCTGTTAGAAATAAAAACATGTTTGTATGGGTTGTAGATAGTTAGCAAGCAGTGCTGGTGGTGTGTTGTAGGGAACTCGATAGAATTTAAGGTAAACCTTTTATTTCCTGAAACATGTCATGTATGGCATTCACACGATCGTTGGAACATATCTTTATTGTTTTTTATCTGTATTCTCATTTTCTTTTTGCCATTTTGGTTAGATTTGATTTGATATTAGTAAAGAAACTCATATTGTAAGTACTATATTGCAGGAAGTAAGAGTATGCGTGGACGAATGGCAACACTATCTGAATGCGTCATTTTGACCATAATTTTCATACACAACCTCAAGTCAAGTAAACATCGGAAGGACACTGAAGAACAATGCTAAAATATATCGTTTAAAGATTGTTCTTTCATGTGTTTATGTTTTCTTATCATTATTTTCTTTTCCCTAGAATAATTGAACGTATATATATTAAACATTGTTCTTTTATGCGTTTGTGTTTTCTTATCAGTAGTTCTTTTTCGCTAGACTAATTGAACGTATTTATAATGTATTTCGGCAATAGTCCACTTGGATGTTTGTTGGTTTTTTATTTTGAGTGCTTCAATTTTTTTAGTGTTAATCACGGGCTAAATTATATTAGCTAATATTAAATTAATCAGTTATAAGATGTACACAAATTATGTTTGACATGTTATGTAATCTACGTTTATAGTAATATTATGTTCAGGTTATATACCGTTCTAGAACCAATCATATTTGGTTTTTATTGACCCATTGTGTAATGTACGTTTATATATTAGCATGAGGCACATGTAAAGAATTAGCAATTATCACTTTTTATATAGTTTTCATATATATTCTAATTGCTATTATATATGAATTTTCATACACATAACGAAACATTGCGTTATTTTTATATGACTCCATTAACATTCACCGTCTCAAAGTGTGTGTGTTATGTTATAGTTGATGTATATTAAATATAATATATAGTATTACAATTTTAATCAGATATTAAGAAAATCATCCATCGAACGGGATGAGACCTAGTAATTAGAAGTTAAAAATATAATCCCATCCATAATTTGTTAGATACAAAGCATTATTAACGCCATATAAAATAGTTTAGGAGGTCTTATTATGCTTTGAGAATACAGTTTGCACGACATGTTTCACATGTATCCTTTTGATATGCTTTTTTTAATTAACCTATCAGACATAAGGCAGAACCCACTTATAAACAAAATGTTAGTTTTGTATAACTTACAATCAACCATTGAAAAATAGTCTGAAAACTTAAGCTCCAAAGTAACTAAGACAACTTCTAATGAGGCATTCGATATGGGTCCAGTCCACAAATGTTGCAACATGTCCCTTTATTGAAGCTTCCAAACTCGATATCTTTTATTAAAGATAATCCCAAAGGTCAAAAACGTAATAACTTGTAGTCACAAAACATAGTTATAATTCTAAGTAATTGATATCTCGCTAAGCTCATAATAAGACAGTAGAGTTCTCTCAGTGAGGTATTCAAAAACTTGCTTCAAAATGGAAAACAAACATTAATTTGCAAGAAAATACCAAAAAAGAAGAAAAATGAGATTAAAAAATATACACACCTTTACACTTTTGATCCGGTCTATATTTTATATTATCAGTCAAGTTTTGTATCCATTTCTTGTTAGTTTTTCTCAAAAAACACAATGTTGAGCTGCAAGCCATATATTAAAGTCTTCAAATATTCTACAGAAACACTAAGTCAGGAGAAGTCTTATTGCTAGACACGAGACTTACAATGAAATCTATATAGAATCATTTTTTACCTCATCAAGGTCAGATTTATGGTTTCCACTCAGGACAACAACTGTTGTCTTTGGATCATTAAAAAGCTTCTTAAAAGGATCTTTTAACTCAGGATGCAAATTCATTTTTTTTACCTTGCCAAGGTCAGATTGATGGCTTCCACTCATGACAATAATTGTTGTCTTTGGATCATCACTAAACTTTCTTTAAAGACTCTTTATATTGAATCGTTTTTACCTCGTCAAGCTCAGATTGATGGCATTCACTTGTTCACTTATTGTTGCATTGAACCCCTATAAAGTGCAAAAAACAACACCATGTTATCAAACTTATATTATAAAATATTCATTTTTTTTCTAATTTGGTTATAAATTATTATACAGTTAGATGTTTCGTTGTTTGGAAAATCCTAATTTTTTGGTTATATACCAGTATGAGCCAACAGTTATATAGTTGTTGTTGGTTAAAAATCACATTTTCAAGCGGCTTGCATAATGATAAAAAAAGCTAAAAGATTATGTACCAATATGAACAATCAGTTATTGGAAGAATGATAGCGGTCAATTGCACGTTCATTTAGCTGCAATCTGTGTGGTTCTTAATTCAGGATTCCACAACCGTATCATTAAGTTAGCTACAAGGAGCGAAAAATAATTACAGAAACGATAGATACACCAACAAAAAAAACATAAATAAATAAAAATATATAAACCTGGTAAAAGTTTTAGCCCATTCTTGAGATGTATGAGTAGTGACATGCATGTAGTTATGATTGTGTCATTTTCTTCTCTCATCAGATGGCATGTTTAGAGCATAAGATATTGAAGAAGCTACTTATGTCACATTCCACAGATTCAGTAAAAGTGCGCATGCACCAAGAGATTGTGTTGCTCCTGTAAACTATGTAAATTCAACATAGAGATCATTACACACGGAAAAACCAAAAAAGAATATTAAGGTAGATTAGTAAAGATGTTTTAGTATCTTGCTTAAAATTAAAACACCTTTCTTTGAATCTTGACAGGCCACAAATTCATAACTCACAAGATTCATTATGTCCCTTAAAGATGTAATGAGTGCCACATATGATGTGACACGAGTAAAGCATACCAAGTGTTAGACAAAGACCATAACATAACATAACATAACATAACATATACCAGTAATTGCGTATAAAGTATACACTAAAACATAGTATATAACTAAAGATAGTAGATTCAATAACATTTATAAAAAGAATAAAAATAGAAAAAGAGCCAAACATGACTATAAACTATTTAATGATCCAATAGAATTAGTAGTGATAAGTGGTTTGGCCAAGCATTTTTAAGGAGTGTTGTTAGAAAGTAAATCACAGCAATGTAAAAAACAATGACACTTTCTCATTATGAAGTGGTTCAAAGCTAAGACCATGAGATTATGATGGACTGAAGCTAATGATTTCAATGTATCTTTGTAGGATCCCGTATAACACTTCACTTCATATCATACAACACGAATCGAATAAGAAAAGAGAAGAAGAAATGAAGGTTTTAGAGAAAGAAACAAGAGAGAGAGTTGAGAGAGAATATAGAAAAGGAAATGAGAAAGATATATTAAAGTGAACTCTTGCTTACCTTTTCCAAAGAGGAAAAGGTATATATACCCCGACACTTTAAAGTGACGTGCGGGATATTTGACTAGGACCCGGGCTCGGGTTTTGCTTGGGATTAAACCCGAAACATATACAATATTAGCTTAACTATCGAGCCCGATTCCCGATACATTTCTATTACAACGTTAACTAATTGATTGACCGAGACTTAATTACATAATGAACGAACTTCATGTTCGACTCAATATTTTGAGGCTAACAATCTCCCCCGAAGTGAGTTCATTGATGACACTCCTTCATGAGATCATGAGATTGCTTTTGTCGTTAAGCTCATGTGGTCTTGGTCTTTCTCTTTGTTCTTTGTTGTAGGCTTGTTCCTTCATGCTTTGCGATCTTTACTTTTGAGCCTTTGACATTGTCTTTAACGTCTATGCCATCTTGCGATCTTGAGTGTTTTTGGCCAACATTCTCATACTGTGCCTCATCTTGAAAGCTTCAAATCAGAGTTTGTGGAAGTCTTTGTCTTTAAATCTTGAGCTTTCATGATAGATTGTCTTTGTAGAATGAGCATGAATATGTGGTAATGAATCGACTTTGGTTGATTGGGATACTGTCACCACCGTTTTAACCTGCAGGTTTACGTTAGTGATAATCGAGAAAATTGATTTGAAAATCAATCGACGTATTACTTGTAAAAGCGTTTTTGTAACACATCGGGAGTTTTAAGCTTTATATCAAAATTCATCAACCGTCAATTCATTTACTGGACCAAATCGATATCCAGTTGTCACAAGTTTGATTCATATAGAATCTCGCAAGTCACCTACCAAGAGCTTGTTTGATGCTGGCTCAAGCAGGATTTCCATCTTCATTGTGAATACATAAGTATCACTCGGATGTTCTGGCAAATATCACAATGATATTGCGTAGGACTCTTGTTAACAGCTTGTAAACTTGATGATGTTCAACAAGTGTTTGAAATGGAATGTGTCCTAACGAGATTTTTATTGATCTCTTGGCTCTAGACTCGATTAGTGCATTTTGGTTTTAGTACTCGGAGGCTGGAGCATATTGCCACCTGTTCAATATCAACGATCTCGGAGTGAGATGTCAATAGATAACTTGTGTATCTCCGTGACAAATGAGACAAGTTTCTGTTGAGAGAAACCCGAATGGCTGGGAAGGGTTGTGCATTGCATCACTGGGTCCATGATGTCATTTTCAATGTCAGCAATCAACTTGTGATTCTGACAGCATATGTATTGACCCGGTTTCTGCCTTAAGTTGTGTGGAGGGCTTCTTTCTTTAGACCCTTTATCCATACATTTCTTTTTTTTCATCGTCAACGCCTTACAATGCTTACCAGACGTCATTACTAACACCTTGGGTTGTTATTGTTTCCATCTAGCTTCAATCTTATCGGCATTATTCCCAAATTTATTCATCACCAACAAAACCTAAGGACTGCTATTTCTAACTTTGGATTATCCTTGGGTAGATCCTCCGGTTCTGGTTGGATCATAGGATTGATTCCTAACCTAACCACCTTATGACTTCAGAATCGTCGTGAAATTAAGATGTTGTTGGGTATAAGATTGAACCATAAAACCTTTTCTTACTTTTCAGCACATTGAGTCGATTAGATCATATTTTAATTACATTTTTCTCCTCTTAATTAAATAAAAACACTATAGTTTTGTAAATAACCATTTGATTAAATATGTTAATGAAAATTCTGTGGGGAGAAAATATTATCAGCATGAATGGTTTGGAACATTTTGATAATGTTTTGAATACATAAGAATTGTCGTTGTTGATGTATCCAAGAACATTAAAACTTTGTTTTTCGAAAAACTCCCCCTCAAAAATAGGACCAATTTAGAATTTGTGTCCTTATGAAAACAATATGAGGGTTGGAGTGTTGAACATATAATTTTGAAAGATTATGAATTGTCATCGAGAAATTCTTGAAAAATTGTGTTCAACTTTTTGAAAAACCAAATGTTAGAGGACTTCTCTTCTAACGCTAAGGGTAAGCGCACTAATACATACACTATCATTTTTCTTGAGCTAAAAAACATTGAATGTCTAGTAAGAACAGCTCAAGACCGAGAAACGTTAATTTTCTCGTTGTGGGGATAAGTTATAAACCTTCCTTTATTTGAAGTCCGGGTTATGTACTGATATTTGCACATAAGCCATATTAGAAAATTAGAAATGACATGTTTTGAAACTATTTGCAACTCTCGCTCGAACTTCATTTACACACCCGTGTCAATGTTAATCGACATTTCTAAGCACGTAAATGTTATCGATTCCAAGAGACATGTCGAGAAGAATCTTTTTGGAAATTTTCTATTTTTTTAGATTTTGTATTTATATATTGATAATTATAAAATACACATATCTGTTTGTACCTAAAATAACCCAATTACCCAAAACACAGTGAAAAATGGCAAAAATATACTTGTTTTTGTATTCTGTGTGTGCAGGTACGGATATATCAAAAATCATAAGAAAACCGTCAAAAACGGGTAAGCACGGACACGATAACGGAATAGTGTACAAAAGCAGGAAGCAAAGCCAAGAAAAGTCAACTTCCAGTCAATCTTGGTCAACAGAAGTCAACCATAAAAAAAACCCAAATGTTTCAAAATAGCCCTTCAAGTTTCAAAAATTGCAAAAATAATCCCTTAAACCCTAAATGGGCCATGCCCGGATTCAAAAAAGCCCAAATCCCTTAGCCCATACCCTTTTTACAAAACCACAGGGACCATTCTTGCTTACACTACACCTTTTATAACCAACCACAATGACCAAATGTGCCATTTCCCAAAATTTAAAACCGAATTACCCCTTTACAGTTAAAACAAGCGGGAAAGTGAGAACACTATTCACCCATCATTCCCAACATTAACCCAAGGTAAATCAAAGGGCTTTCCCCAATTGATGGGTAATTAAGGTAATTCAAGTGATCGCATATAAGATGGCAGGGACAAATGGGTCAAATCAAAGCATCTCATTAGCTCACTTAAGCAAGAGGCCACGTGGCTATGGAGAAAGCACAAAGGGAATGAAATTTTTGGACTGAATTCACTCAGAGAGAAAGAACAAGAGCATCACAACGGATTGCTACGTTGGCAATCCGTGTGAGCTCTATTTTTGATCTAACGGTGGAAAAGTGGATTTCAATGATTTAAGAATGATTAAGGGATGATGTTGACAGGAGCGTCTAACAAAAATCAAGACCTAGAAGCTTCTCAGCAAGGCTATATATAGGCCTCACCTCTCACACACATTTATCTTCTTTCCTTGTAATTTTTAGCTTAAAAATTTAGCTTATGTAGTTTTTTTTTAATGTAATTTTCTTTTAGTTATTAAGCTCTTGTAATTTGTTAGTCTCAAGTATTGTAATCTGAATTTTATCATTAATATAAGCTGAGTTTTCATTTAATCCTGTTTTGATCCTAAGTTTTAATATCTTAAAGTTACTCATAAGCTCTCATAAGCTCAATATAGCTCATCCAAGTCTATAAGCTTGGATTTGAGCTTAAAAGGGACTTAATATACTTAAATACTTAAAATCTGTCAATCACCTTTGCTTTGGACTTTTGGAATGGAGATCAATAATAGAAGGATCTCCATGGACTAATACTGGCTTATTTTAAATAAGACAGAGCTTGTAGCAAAGCTCTAAGAGCATTCTAGCTTCTGTTAAGCTGAAGCTCAAGTAAGTTTCTCTTTTAAATTCCTTTTGTCTTTAATTTCTAGCATAAATTTTAGTCTTTATTATAAGTTTTTTTTATCAAAGTAGTTAAAGGTGCTTATTAGCTTATGATTTGCTATTTGCTGTATCTAGTTGCTTATTAGTACTTATTTGCCCTTATTCTAGCTTATTAAGTGTGTTTTATAATCTGTTTTTGCTTATTATATCTTAGATCCTAGAGTTCTTCTTTGCTGTCATTAAAAACCATAAAAAAAACCAAAAATAGTAGAAAATAGAGTAGATCTTTGATTGTTGCTTATTTAGCTGTTAAATCATGTTTGTCAAGTTTGTTAAAAGTTCATGGATGTCTGGTATCAAGGTTTAAATAAGTATATTTCATTTTAAAGCTCATTTTGAATCTGTCAATATCCTAAAGGAGTGTTTGGATTAAGCTTAATTAACCACTAAAAGTCAAAGCAATTTGGGAAGTTCAAATTGGACAGCTAAGTTTTCAGGAATAAATGATTTTTAAAAAGGTTTTGAAAGTTACTTTAGATTTTTAAGCATTTTTGAGCTTATTCTCTTAGGGTGTGCACCATGGTACTTGTATATCTTTTCTTTATAAGTAAAAGCTTGATCCAAGCTTTCCTAGATTTGGACTTGGATTGTTAAGAGTTTATACACTCTATTTGAGTGCTTTTAGTGCAGTAGCAACCACTCTAGTTGCCTGCACTTGTGCTTTGGCTTTCTGTCATTTGCACTTGTAGTGGTAACAAAGTTACTAGTGCTGTCACCTTTTGGTTTCATCTAGCTTAAGTAAACTTAGGATTTAGGGTTATAATTTCATGTAGCTCATAGATTAGTTGTAGGTTAACATAGTTTAAGCATTATTTTCAATTTCTTAGCTAAATTTCTAGTGTAAGTTTGCTTTTAAAAGTCATTAAAAAGCCAAAAGCCAAAAACAGTAGTATTAGAATTTCAGCTTTTAAAATTTTGCTTTCTAGCTTAAAGTGTTTGATTTATAGATTTAGAAGTTTATAGCCATGAAAGGTTGTTTAGCTAATTTGCAAAAGTTTAAGGTCTGAGGTTGGTTTTTGAGCATTTGAGCTTATATTGTTCTTAAGCTTTTTGAGATTTAACTAACTGGGTTTATGACTTATGTTAGCGACCATTTCAGTGTCTTGTAGTGTTTCCAGCTCATATCTCTTTTCTTAATTAGATTAATCACTTCACAAGCTTTCCAAAACATCTTTTGCTTTTCAATTTGAGCTTATTTTAAAGCTTGTGCTTGTTTTTAAGTGTCAATAAGCAAAAGAAGGCTCAAAAGCCACCTTTCTGATACAACTTTTTGATAAGCTGTTTAAAAGCTTATTATTGGTTTTCAACTAGTATTCTCTTCATTAAAGTTGCTTAAAATTCAGTCCTCTTTAAGTTCAGTATTTTTTTTGTTTAGTTTTTCAAAAAAGTTAAAAAAAGAAAAAATAAGCAAAAAGTGGTGTATGTCAACCTCGAACCCACGACCTCACACTCAACAACCATACGACTTAACATCAATCGTACATAGCATCAACCGTTCCACTTTTTCCTTTCATTAAATCTTATACTCATTTCATGCCTATAAGCCAATATGCTGTTAAGCTTATTTCGTGGCATATTTAATAAGCTACGACTTAGTGCTTATTTTTTATAGGATTCATATAGCATAAGCTATTTCCTGTAATTTTCCTAGAATTTTTACTATAAGTTTAGTATTTTTAATCTTTTATTTTCTTTAAAAACTTTAAAAAATCATAAAAAATAGAAAATTAGTCAGAAAAAAAATCTTTTTCTATAAACAATTTTCTTATTATAATGTTTGTAGGAAAATTAATTTCACTTAGAAGGTTTAATTTGCAAACAAAATCACCTTAAAAGAACGGGATTTGTTCCAGTTCTCGTTTTTCAATTTTTTATCTCTCTCTTTAAACCGTTTTCGTTTTAGTTTTTTTTAAACTTCGATTTTAGTCATTAGATATCATTAAAAAATAAAAATAAGGTTTAATTTTGTAAATTTACGGTTTTGGGTGCCTAAGTTTTAGAGAGGTCCACGCGCTCGCGTTTTAAGTTAAATATTGAGATTTTCAGGGGTTGTTATTTTTTTTAAATGTTTTTGTTAATTATGTGTATCATAGACTAAGCAAAAATCTCAGTACCTGTTACGTCTGTTACGTCTGTAGTTTGTTAATGTTATGAATTTTGTAGTTTAGAATGGTGTATGGTTAAAAAATAATTACAACGGGTTTAGTTTATCGGTTTCATAAAACATAACTTGATTGGGAGAAGATCTCAGGAAGACTATCGATGTAACTATTTACGTTGAGTGCAGTTCTGAGACTTAATTGGTTTTTGGTGACTGCAGGTGCAAAAGAAGTTGGCTATCAAAACCGATCTGGATTTTAGTGATTAGATCATTTCGTTAGAAAACATATATCAGTAGGTACGTATAATGCAGAAATATCAAAGGATGCATTAACATACACCACTCTAAACTACAAAATCCATTACACTTTATGAAACCGGCCCGGAGTTCAGTTAGTGCCAATCAAGTGTGAGTGGTGCATGGAGAAAGAAAATGTGGCCTCGCTAAAAGATAAGTTCGTGGATGATGAATATATACAATTAGAATGACGATATTTGAGGCCCTCCAACGGGCCATTGTGAAGGTGAGATGGCATATTTATTTTACTTGCTTTATATAATGCAATATCTCATTTTGACTTATTATTACTATTTTTTACCTATATACAGAATCCGAATGACAATCTTGTAGTTCACATCTTCCAGCATCCACTATCCCTTTTGAAGTTAGCGTTGGATCATGGCAATGGTGTGCCTGTAACTTTTCTATTTTCATTCTATAGCTATGATCTCAGAGAACTTATACTATAATTAGTGTAATTTTTGTTTGCTTTTTAATTTCTTTATTTTTAGTGCATGCGCACTCGATCTCAAGCTCGTAATCGAAATCGTCGACAACAACAATTAACAACGGTTATTGTTGAGGAACCCGAGTTTCCAATGGCCGACAATCGTACCATGGCTCAAATGCTACAAGCTCCCATCGAGGGATACGAAGATGCAATTGTTGTTCCACCGATAAATGCAAACAATTTTGAGCTTAAACAACCTTTGATCAATCTTGTGCAAAGTAATAAGTTCACGGGTAGACAAGACCCTCATAATCACCTTCGATTTTTCAACAAAGTCACTTCAACGTTTAGACATCCCGAAGTTCCGAACACTTCGATTAAGCTTTTGCTTTTTCCTTTCTCTCTAGACGGTGAAGCCCGAGATTGGCTAGATAAGGAACCTCCTAGATCAATTCTCACATGGGATGACCTTGTTTTAAAGTTCATAAATCAATTCTTCCCACCTTCGAAAACAACTTACCTTCGGAATGAAATCACCACTTTTTACCAAAAACCAAACGAAACTTTCAACGAAGCATGGGAACGTTTTAAAGGACTTCTTCGTCAATGTCCTCACCATGGTTTCTCAGAATTACATCAACTTGATACGTTTTACAATTCCTTGAATACCAATGATCAAGATGCCTTAGATTCCGCCGCGGGTGGCAATTTTCTAGATAAGATGCCTCGAGAAGGTTTAGCCATAATTGAAAGTAAATCAAAAGTGCGTTACTCAAGAAGTCGTCCAAATGATTCAAGAGCGATTACGAATGCTCCTTCTTCTACTTCTTCACCTTCCAATAATTCTTTCGAGATTCAACAAATGGCCGCCTTACTTGAAGACAAAATGAATATTCGAATGAGCCGTTTAGAGAAAGCGATTAGTGAAAAGAATGCTACAACTCCTGCTACCGTCAAAGCAGTCGAGGAAGTTTGTGTCACATGTGGTTCAAACCATAATTTCAACAATTGTCCGTTAACAAGGAACGATTTTCCCGTTTTTCATGATAAATTCATCAATTCCAATAAACCGCCATTGTTGGCAATTTTGTTCAAAGAAATCCTCCTAATTTGGCAAACCAAATGAGACCACCGGGTTTCAATCAACCAAATGTTCAAAACAACCAAACAAACCAAAGCCGATACCAAGGAAACAATTTCAATTCGAATCAAAACCGTGGAGGCAATTTTAATCAAAACCATCAAAACAATCAAGGTCAAGTTTTTCAACCACCAACCAATCAACCACCGATTTACCAAGTTCCATCATATCAAGCTCCTACGTGTTTCGAAAACGGATTTTGAAAATTACGTCAAGGCAAACGATGCGGTATTGAAAAATGTTCAAAATCAAGGTCAAAATTTTTGGATAATTTTCAAAGAAACCAAAATGATTTTCAAAGAGTTTACAATGATTCTCAAAAGAAGCAAGATGATTTTCAAAAGATGATGCTAAGTTTTATGCAAAACTATCATACCAACCAAGCTTCAAGTTCATAGTTCTACTAACCAAGTAATACCATTCCAAATCCTAGGAAGAAGCCAAGGCCATACCCATGAAGTGTTGCTTATATACGGACCTCCACTTCCACCGCCAGTGTGTGAAAAGGGAACCCGAGGTGACAAAGGATTACGGAGCAACCTAGCACCGAAGAAATCCAACCTCCTTTGTCCAATAACAAAACAAAGACAAAGAACTAACAAAGACCTTCTTTGTTCAAATAGACCAAGGACTTAAGTTTTGCCTAACCCATCAAGACTTGCAAAAGAGAAAAACCCGTGAAAATGTGATATCTTAGCTTCAAAGTTAATGGAAATTATCCGTAATCTTCACTTTGAAAAGTTTTCCGGACGCCTCTCATTCATATCCAAGTTTGGCTCCGAAGGTCCAAAAAGATCTTAATAACAAAAGACAAGTTAATCGAGTTAACCAAGACACCTTTGAAATAAAAAATTTAGTGCGTTTGTCCTTAAAAAAGCTCTGGAAGAAGCAGTGACCCCGTCAGTTTCTATCCCATGTATTTTCGGAGTTTGATAATAGCTTAGCCCTAGCAGATTTAGGAGCAAGCATAATCTCACGCCTCTTTCCATTTGGAAAAATCTTGGACTCCCGGGCCTAAATGATACTAAAATGTTGTTAGAATTAGCCGATCGAACAATTTCCAAACCAACCGGTGTAGCCGAGAATGTTTTTGTCAAGGTAGGAAAGTTCTACTTTCCGGCCGATTTTGTTGTTCTTGATTTCATAGCCGATCCTCGAGTACCGTTGATACTCGAGAGACCTTTTCTTAGGACGGCTCATGCTTTAATTGAAGTGTAAGAAGAGAGATAACGCTTATGAAATGATGATCAATCTTTAACCCTAAAATGTGTGATACTACCTTCTATTTCATACAACAATCTCGTATCGTTGAAAAAGTAGATCTTATTGATGTTACGTGAAGAATACTCACAAGAAGTCTTAGATTTTTTCCGAACTCAGTTGCGATGCAATCCTTCTCCCGATACGATTCCGATTATTTCAAAATCTTCTCCGACTCTCCTACTCCCTTCAGGGATAGTGGATTTCTACTTTTGAGAAGAAGTCTGATACTTTTCTTGCTATAGCCGATGATCCACTTCACCGAATTGATTAAGCATAACGACCCAGAGGGACATTCTCCTTCTCGAATCTCTTTCAATAATGATCCATCGCCGTCACAAAATCAAGAAAGTTACTACCAGAAATCAAGAAAGAGCCATAAAAGTTTGTAAATCATTCCGAATCTTCAATCGATGAACCTCCTGAGTTGAAGTAAGACTTACCCACCTCATCTCAATACTATTTTTAGCAGATAACAACAAGTTGCCTGTCATAATTGCCAAAGATTTGAGTGATGATGAAAAGACAGTTCTCATAAAGGTTCTTAAATCCCGAAAGCAAGCAATTGCTTGGAAGCTCTCTGACATTAAGGGTATAAACCCGGAATTTTGTTCTCATAAAATTCAAATGGAAGACGACTATGAACGAGCGGTCTGAGGATGTTGGAGGTATGCTGATTGAAAATGCTAAATTTCCAGAGGCACTTAGAACGGAAAAGTTGGAACCTCGTACGGATGGAACCCTATGCCTCAATGGCAGGAGTTGGTTACCTTGTTATGACGATTTGCGGACTGTGATCATGCACGAGTCCCACAAATCGAAGTATTCTATCCATCCAGGTTCCGAGAAAATGTATCAAGACGTAAAGAAGCTATATTGGTGGCCCAATATGAAAGCTGATATCGCCACCTATGTTAGCAAGTGCTTGACCTGTGCTAAGGTCAAGGCCGAACATCAGAGACAATCGGGTTTGTTGGTACAACCCGAGATACCTCAATGGAAGTGGGACAATATCACGATGGATTTTGTCACAAAGCTTCCTAAGTCATCACAAGGGTATGACACCATTTGGGTAATCGTTGACCGTCTTACAAAGTCCGCAATCTTTATACCCATGAAAGAAACTGACCCTCTGGAGAAACTAGCGAGAATGTACCTAAAGGAAGTAGTAACAAGGCATGGAATACCGGTCTCGATTATTTGTGATCGTGACCCTAGGTTCGCATCAAATTTTTAGAGGTCACTTCAGAAAGCTTTGGGTACAAGTTTAGATATGAGTACGACATATCATCCGCAAACTGACGGACAAAGCGAGAGAACCATACAAACTCTCGAAGATATGCTTCGAGCTTGTGTGATCGACTTTGGAAATGGTTGGGTTAAACATTTGCCATTAGTCGAGTTTTCATACAATAACAGTTATCATGCTAGCATTAAGGCTGCACCCTTTGAGGCACTTTACGGTAGAAAATGTCGTTCGCCTGTTTGTTGGGCTGAGGTTGGAGAAGTTCAACTCACCGGTCCAGAGATAGTACAAGAGACGACTGAGAAAATTATTCAAGTTAAACAAAGGATGCAGGCCGCTCGTACGATGATTAGAAGCGTAAGCCGATGGAGTTTGAGGTTGGAGATAAAGTGATGCTCAAGGTTTCGCCTTGGAAAGGGGTTGTACGTTTTGGCAAACGAGGGAAATTAAATCCCAGGTTTGTTGGACCTTTCAAGGTAATAAAAAGGGTTGGAGACGTTGCATACAAGCTCGAGCTTCCTGAGGAGCTAAGCAGAGTTCATAATACATTTCACGTGTCCAACTTAAAGAAGTGTCATGCCGACGAACCCTTAGCCGTTCCGTTGGATGGACTTCATTTTGATGACAAGCTTTAGTTTATCGAGGAACCTATAGAGATCACAGATCATGAAGTTAAACGGTTAAAGCAAAGCCGTATCCCATTAGTCAAGGTTCGATGGAACTCCAAAAGAGTCCCTGAGTTTACATGGGAACGTGAAGATCAATTCAGGAAGAAATATCCACCCCTCTTCACCAAGACTGCACCGTCGTCAAGTGCCATGTGATAAGCCTTAAGGACAAGGCTCATTTAACTGGGAAGACTCTAACACCTCATGTTGTAGGTCATTGTATGACATTATGTAATTCACAATTTACTTTTAGGGTTTTACGCATTTGCTCTTAAACCATAAACGTTAAGTTAAATCGCGTAAACTAAAAATGATCATTCAATGTAAACGGGCATTAAACGATTAAATGTTTACATCAAGCAAGTGTTATATGATTATTATGAGGATAATTAATAACATTGTTCATCTTATTTTAATTGGCTACGTAAAATGCTTACGTTTCGCGATAAAACGCGTTTTGGCATTCCCGGAAGCACCAAAACCTAACTACGCTTAAACGAATACCCACGATTATACCCAATACACAAAATAATCAATATAATATCACATATATGTATATGTGGCCAGATTTCAAGTGATAGGGCCAAGAATTAACTTGTTTGCATGACTACTCTCCATAATATCTAGATATTATGAATATCAAGGGAACCAACTCTTAAACCATGAACCACTTGACTAATTAACCTTGTTCAAGGGTTAGAAAGTGACCATGGTTAGGTTAATTAGATATTTTCACTATAAATAGCATGCATGCACTCTTTCTTTCATAAACACTTAACAAAATTCAACAAAACCTTATTCTTTGTCTCTCCTTATAGCTCACGGACAGGCACAATTAAGCACACCAACAAATCCATACTTGATTTTCTAGATCATACAAGTAACTCTCACATCTTATCTAAGATACGTCAAAGGTGGTTTTGAAGTGTGGATAACCATTTACAACTAATTGAAGCTAAAGAAGAAAAGATTAGTTTTTAAACCTAATCTAAGGTTTACATTTCTTGCAAATCTTGGAATTTGATCTAACCAAGGGTTTGGGTTGAATTGATCATCATCATACATCACTACAAGGTTATATATAAACCTTTATGTCTTCACTTTGATCATCTTTATATGTTCATATGTTATATTTAGCTAAATCACCATTTAGGGTACTTTTGAATATGTAAAATGAATATTTACTTATGATCATTGTTTTGTGAACTTATTTACATGCCATATGGATTCTAATATGATGTTAAAAGGAATGTATAAGTTTTTTGACATGATGCTTAAGAGTAAACATATATATGAACAAATTAGTGTTTCTAAAAAGTCCTAAAAATAAGTTTTAAACACATTTTGGAAATAAATATCTTATGGGCTGTTTAAGATTCGAAATTTACATATATGTTTTATGATTTTATAAAATACTACATGTCACAAGGATCGAGGGGTCATAAAGAACTCGAAAAACCGATTAATAACGAAGAAGATACGCTATTTACAAGTTTACGATAGTTAATACTTTTATAAAACAATTTTTATAAAAAGTACTATTCACCAAAAAAACTTATACTTTATAAACATCCATAATATGATAAAACTTTCAATTACGAGAACGTGTTCAAAAAGAAACGCTAAAAACGGAGAGCTATAACGAATAAGAAACGACAAGAAACACTTTTTATGTTATAATTAAAAGAATAAAAATAATTTATAGCTGTTGTGACAGTAAAAACACTATATCATCACAGAATCTCAAAAACCCTCAAAATGTGGTTTTTATATCACCGTCTTAAAACGAAAGCAGAGCGTAAGAAACAGCGAGAAACAGGCTTAAAACGACAAAGTTATGTCCAATTTACTAACAGCGTAATTAAAAACGATTTTACTTATAATTACAATATCACTTAAACAAAAAAGATGGTGATAATAGCTATATATATATAAATAAACATATAATAATTAGTATTAATACAAATAAAAATATAAAAAATATAAGTTATTAGTTATCAAAAGTGTTATATTTACAAGGGGAATTTTCATAATGAGTGCATCTCCGGATGGCGTATTTACGATTGATTGGATTTACGATTTAAATGTCCTAACCCTCGTACGTCATGTCATGACCTCTTAATTTTCATAGCTCAAACGATAGTACTAGATAAGTATAATAGATATATACAGTTGTTGTTTAGACAACATACTTGAATACTGATTGACCAATATTTAAATAGTTAGCATCTATTCTCTTGCGTGAACGTTTTATCTGTGCTAATTTGGACTATCTGTACTCAAGGTGAGTTCATAGCCCCACTTTTTGTTATAGTCTTTAACTAATTTACTATTATTGGGGTGAAAACTTGCTTTGTTTTATAATTGACGCAGTGGTTTAAAGTATATTGATACTGTTTGCCTAAGTAGCAATAACACCTCACTGAGCCCATTATCATGAACTATCAATTGCAAAGATGAAGTTGATAATTGCATTATTTGAGCACGAATTTAAAATAGATCTATTCGGATAACCTCCACCCTTAGGGTGATTACTATCACCGGGAATGAACGTTCCATGTCGGACTTGGATGTTGCGGGTTACACAATTGTACGGGCAAAATAACTGCTAAAATAGGCAAATATAAGGTTGAGCTTCAGTGTGTCCAAGAGCTAGTGCAACATTAATCTGGTTTCGGATTGTTTTCATACGTTTAATATCACGGGAAGTCACGCGGTCCTGCATAATTTAAAATACATAAACTATGAATACACCAACTTTTTGTTGACGATTTTTGTATATTTTTTTATTTTTTTTTAAAGCAATGTTTTCAGGAGGTCAAATAGGCACGAGGTGCCAAGGATGCATTGGATTTACATTTTGGATGCACAACTTAAAGACTTATGGTGCATCATATTTTGGGAAATGTAATTGTGTCTTTTGTAATATAAACAAGAACAAGTAAAGCTTTATGCTTTGTATTAATGTCTTATAATAAATCGAATGTATCAATTTAAATGACTTTTTGTGTCGTTCTTATATATATCTTGTGTTGTTGATCTTGAAGTAACACGCCCCGGATCCTTATTCCGCTGCGACCCATTTTGGGGGTGTTACAAGAATCTTACTCTTAAAGTGAGAGTAAACAAAGGGTTTAAACGGGAGTTTAACTAACCGGTGTAGTTAGTTAATAAACAACATGGACAGACAATTTTGGTGTAATCCTAAAAATTTACCAATGTAAACAAGTTACTCCAATTAAATCCATAATACTCATCACTGTGGTCTCAAGTGATATACCAAGCCAAGTTCTAAAGCCTACTACATCACCGACATACTCATATTTTTGTGGAATTTGGGTAAACATTTAGAAACGGATAAGCTAAATTCTCATAATATCTAATAAGGGTTATTGTGTGCGGGTTATGTAACATGTAATTTTCATAAAAGTATGCTTGAAATTTTTTTAAATTTGAGCATATTTTAAGCATTTTAACATTTTGTGTGAAAAATTAGGACAAGTAAACATTCTAATTCCATCCCCCCACTTGAATT
Organism: Tanacetum coccineum; assembly: GCA_026074375.1. Classification (NCBI taxonomy): domain Eukaryota; kingdom Viridiplantae; phylum Streptophyta; class Magnoliopsida; order Asterales; family Asteraceae; genus Tanacetum; species Tanacetum coccineum. Next base: position 3,127 of record BQNB010077088.1, on the reverse strand, counting down.
ATACAACGTCCTCATTCTATAGATGAAACATTAAAAATACAGGAATTAAAAAGAATTAGAATGAGAAACTCCCCTGATATTTGCTCGGTAGTGATTCTCCATGTAGCTTTCTTGAGCAAGATTGTGTGTTGAACAGCCGTCTTGAAGTTTCAAGACTCCAACACTTCAGGATCTCTATATTTGTAAATTCTCAATCAATATTTTGATTTTCTTTTCACGAGATCGTGTGTAAAATAGGAAGAACATGCATTCCTATCTTGGCATCTATGGTTAATTTAAACTAAACTAAACAAACTAAATACGGGTTAGTCTGGTGAATACGCCGTATCATATTCATGAATACGTTGTACTGCCAGAACTGAAAATAATGTTTAAAAATTAAATTAAAAATAAAGACTGATAACGTCCAGACAATCAATACGCCATATGGTATAGAGCAGATACGCCATATTGATGTCTGGGAAGACAAACTCGATAACAAAATTAAATAACATTTCGGGTTGTCTCTCGAGAAGCACTTTTATTTACAACAAAGTCTTTAAGTTAGACTTGTCTTCAGCGAAGGATGACAAAAATTATAGAAGCCTAAGTATTCGCATTCATCCTCATTATCTCCTATATTATAAAACTTAATTTTTAAATCCTCAATTATGGGCTCATTCATACCCCTATCTTCGTTAATGGTGGGTACAAAAACCTTAACTTGATTTTTCCTATGCTCTATTGGTTCATTTGGATCATTTAGTTCAATGAAATCCTTGAAGTTAGGGTCTTGCAATTTATTATTCCTCAACTCGTTGCCCATTAGCCTAGTTTCTAAACCAAGTTTTGTACTCTCAATCAAACTTAATGCATAGACCCTATTAATTATGTTACTAGTAGGTTTATTACTTTTAAATAAAATTTTACCTTTCCCAACGCTCAAAGTTATCTTTGCTTTAAACACGTTTATAATAGCATGAGCAGTAGACAAGAAAGGTCTTCCTAGGATTAAAGGGGTCTTAAAATCCTCGGGGATATCGAAAATAATAAAGTCTATTGGGAAAGTAAATTTATCAATACCTACTAGTACATTCTCAACAATTCCTTGAGGTTATTTCATGATTCTATCAGCCAATTCGATAATCATTTTAGTAGGAATCAAGTCTCATAATCCAAGTTTAAGGTAGGTCGAATAAGGCATAACACTTATGCTTGCTCTTAAATTAGCTAAAGTTTTATTAAAACACATATTATTAATGAAACAAGGTAAAGTGAAACTCCCTGGGTCTTTCTCCTTTCGAGGCAAGGCTTTGCCAAGAGGCTTTACATTAGTGTAATGAGCTTCCAGATCTTTTTCTTCATCAGTTTCCTTCAATTCGTCCCATCAATCATTATTCAAGCGACTTGGAGAAGGTAAAGTTGTTTTCTTTGACTCGTAAAATAAGTTTCTATTTTGTAGGTTCGATACCTCGTATTGGCTAGCATCAATACAGCGTATTGAAGGCTTGTAATCTTTAACAGAAGTAGAAGTCGTCTCATCATTACCCCTTGGCTTAGTTTTAGTCAAGCTTTGTAAATTCCTAGATAATGCTCTATGCAAAATAATGCTCATTTTCTTGACTTGGATCTCCAATGCTTTGATTAAGGCTTGTTGATTCTTTAATGCAAAATCTGTAGAGGCTTGTATTTCCTTGATCAAGTTGGAGTTTTCATCATGCCTTTTTGCAATTTCGGCCATGAACAGGATTAAAGACTCTTCCAAATTAAGCTCTATCATTGTTTCTTGTAATCTATTCTTCCAAACTGATTCTCAAGATCAGTAATAAGGTAGAGTCCTTAGAAAACTCAAAAAATCAAGACCAGTTATCTTGAAAAGCTTCCTATCCAATCGTGATACTCATTTTGGGTCTTTGAAAGGTTGAATGAGTTCTCCGAACTCCTTGTAACGCACTACCTGAAACAGAGGACAAACAATCAGCAGTATATGCTTCGGAAGAAGGTATATGATAAAGCACGGAAACAGAATACGAAAATTAAGAGTCTGTTAATGTATCAGATAGTCAATACGCCGTATTCAATTATCCTGAATACGTCGTATGGACTTTATGAATAGAATACGCTATATTGGTTACGTTAATTTATACGCCGTATCCAAAAGGGATGGATACGTTGTATTGATTTGAAAAAAAAATTACAACATGCTTTGAATAATGCAGGAAAACACACAATATGCAAAATATACAATGCAGAAAATAAAACACAAAAAATCAAACACACAAATATGCAAATTAATCTAAGCTACACTAAACTAAAAATACTAGTAAAAACAAGAATTAAACAACTTCACTCCCCGGCAACGGCGCCAAAAACTTGATGTGTCATTGTGTGTAGGTATTTTATGTATCAAGTTTTACCATTTATATTTTGCCGACTATACCTAAAAACAACACTTTAACGGGAAGTGTACCCGGTCAAGATGTAGCTTCGTTGGTAAGTAGGGTGTCGATCACTAAAAGCGAGAGCGTTAATTCCTAATTCTATCAGTATGTTAGTTATCTAAGTTAATCTAGATTAAACCTATGCTAATTACACCTAATCCTAATTCTAATGATAAAAAAGGGTTTTCATCCTGAGAGGCTGGCACAGGTTTTATGGCGGCTACCCAATTATCTCCTCCCTAACGAACGCAAGTCAAATAACTAAAACTAGAAGGCCGGTCAAGTCTTATGATAGGAAATCATGTTAACCTTGTTTACTTAAATCTAATGCAAGTTTGTTTATTTAATGCACTTAATACTTATCTCGAGGTGGCATATCATTCTTAGATCTAGGTGGGACTTCTTCCTAGAACCTATATAACACCCTGTGTTTTCAAGTCTTTGACGACGTCAATAAATGTACTATTTATTGTTAGTATTGTACGTGTTTGCTTTAAATTGTAAACGTTAAGTTAAATCGCGTACGCCAAAAATTAGCGTTCAATGTAAACGGGCACCAAACAATTAAATGTTTACATCAAGCAAGGGTTATATAATTATTTTGAGGATAATTATTAACTTTGTTCATTTTATTTTTATCGGATACGTAAAGTGTATACGTTTCGCGATAAATTGCGTTTAGGCACTCCCGGAACCACAAAAACTTT
>BQNB010077087.1:8816-30952 GCA_026074375.1 Tanacetum coccineum | reverse complement strand
GGCGCTGAGGTGGCGGTGTTATTGAGTTATGACACCTTTTGCTCTTAGAAGTGCCAATGTTAGTAAACATTCATTTTTTTTAATTTATTTTGTCTGGGTTTATTTGTTTGGTCTCATATTTAATAGTTTGTTTTTTTTAATATGGGCTTATGTGTTAGGCCTAATGTCGCAGATGTTTTTTGATCTGAATAAATCAGTACTTTTGTAATTCTTTTGCCTTATGTCGCAAAAACCGGGCATTGTAGCAATGCAACGAAAACGGCGTCGTATAACTTTTCTTTTGATAAGCATTGCTGCGGGGGGTTAATTTTTTTTTTTTGTAAGTGTAGGGTAGTATATTTTGAATATTTTCGGAATAATTCCGTGGGTAATTTTTTTGTTATATATTTGATAAATAAAGTTTATTATATAAAAAAGTCGTAAATAGTTAAAAGTCGAGGGTACGTTTTGTGAATTTTCTTTTTTTTCTATTTATAATAAACTTCAACATTTTTTATAAAATCGTGCGTATGTCAGAAGCATTGCAATATTGAGCTCGTTTAGTTCGCAATGCGAAGATCTTTACGCGGGTAATGAATAGGTAGATATGTGTTATATATTTATAAAATAAAGTTTATTATATAAAAAAGTCGTAAATAGTTAAAAGTCGAAAGTTTATTTTGAAGTTTTTTATTTAGGGCCATTTTTTTTTACTTGTGGGACCGTGTTGGGCTCTAATTTGGCCCACTGACATAAAATTCGTCGTTTTAAATGGGATTTGAATATAAATAGAAAATACACTAAAGTACGGTTTCATAAATAACCAGCTCATATGTTGACCAACTTTTCTCTAAGAGAAGTGATTTGCACACTCTCATTTTTTTATTTGCACGCATCAATCTATATGGTCATTTTCATCAATAAGTCACAACATCGGGACTTTTATCTTTACTACATATACAGGGTTAAAACGTATATGACTATATGTAGTAAATATGAGAATGATTTTATAAAAGTTGAAACGTCAATTTCTAATTTTAATGTTTCATCTAATTTTGGGATGTAGAGTAAACGTACATGCTTTCTAACATATATTTGTGTGAACCACTTAATACGTTACATAGCAATTATTAACGTTGTGTATAGCAACAGGTTGCTAATTAATTTGTTAGAGTTAATTATTTACATCGTCAGTGTGTTTACCGTGTTTTCCACGAGTCTCGTCTCTGTGATTTTTAAAAGCGGTCATTTCCTTTATTAGTAATATTACGGATCAAGGTCCAATTTTACCAACGGAAGCTTCTAAACGTCGTTAAAAAGCCCAAACGTGATATAGATGCATAAACGTGAGGGTTAAGATTGTAATTTTCGTTTTCCCTCTTATAATATATTATATTTTTGGTTATTTATTTTTCTAACATTGCCCGCCAGGGCACATGTTTAAGGTGGACACAGACTGTGTGTCACAAGCCTGATTTTGGCCAGCAGTTATGTTATTAATCATTATTAGGAACTCACAAATAACTGCTGGGCTGTGACACACAGCTGATGTCCCCACCTTAACATGTGCCCCTGAGGCACATGTTAGAAAAACCCATATTTTTTAAATACACATTTTTTTATTCTATTATACTTAAATTTTGCGCATGTGTCGGTCAAACCTTGACATTTTGTATGTTTATGTATGTTTTTGCATTTTTCATACTTTTTCATTCGTTTTTATATGTCTTTGTTCGTTTTATACGTTTGTGTATGTTTTTATACGTCTTTTACGTTTTCATATATACCTCGTTTTACGTTTACATGTATTTTTACGTTGTTATACGTTTGTATACGTTTTTGTATGCTTTCATACATTTTTATCCGTTTTTATACGTTTATATATTTTCATACGTTTTCATTCGTTTTATAATTTTTTGTACATTTTTATACGATCTTTTACGTTTTTGGACGTTATTATACATATTTATATGTTTTCATACGTTTTCGTACCTCATTTTACGTTTTATACGTTTTTATTTTTTTTACGTTTGTGTACTGTTAGTACAAAATTCGTGTCGGGTTTAGCAAGGTGTTGAAGTCCTCTGTCGGGCCGGGCCTCCGAGTGACTTGAATGCTTGATCTTGTACTAGAGCAAGAGAAGTGATGATTTTCTGCACAAATGAGAATAAACCGTTAAGCTTACCGCAGGGCGGAACCCGCGATTAAGCTCCGGCGTGAGAGTAAGTACACATGTTTGTCAGAGAATGTCAGAGTATGTGTGAGAGTTAATGATTAGAAAAGCGTATAAAAACGAATAAAACCATAAGAAAACGTAAAAACGTAGGAAAACGTCAAAAAAACTTATGAAAAACGTACAAAAAAAATATAATAACGTCAAAAAACGTAAAAAATCGTATAAAATGGATGAAAACGTTTGAAAATGCATAAAAACGTATAAAAAGTCAAGGTTTGACCGACACATAAACCCAAAATTTAAGTACAATAAAATAATTTTTTTTAGATATATTATGAGAGGGAAAACAAAAATTACAATCTTAGCCCTCACATTTATGCATTTATATCACGTTAGGACTTTTTTAAATACTGTTTAGACTTCATTAGTAAATTAAACAAAATTCGTAAATATTTACAAACCAAAAGGACATGGGCCGCTTAAAAAAAAACATAAATGAAACCCGGTAAACCACATTTAAGTAATTAACTTTATTTGTTAGTATAATAATGGCTTGGTCCTTGGTGGGTCGTGGTCTCGTGGATGTATAAGTATGAACACAACTGATCAATATAAGACTTAACGCCTAGCTACGAAGTTTCTGCGCTTTGAACACCACTTCGTATCCACACATTGTACTATTTCACTTCATGTTAGTGATTTTGGGACGGCTCGGCTTCTTGGAGTTCATGAGCAGGACGGAAGCAGTGTCACCACTGCATCGACATTTGAAGGCACCATTGGCTATTTGGCGCCAGGTAGTCAATAACTTACATTGATAATGTTGAAACTGTGGTTTATTTTCTTCTTCCCTAAAAAAGCTAGTTGTTATAACGACAATTGAACCTTCTTTTATGCAATTAGACCAAAAATAAAAAAGTTTTGATGGTTTGACTTTTAAGGTCAACCTGACAAAATTTGAACTTCATTAGCTGATGAGTTGTGTCACATTCGACCCGGTATGTCAACCTAACGCATCTTCTGTTTTCCACTAGAGTTTGCATATATGAGAAAAAAGACAACGAAGATAGATGTGTTTAGCTTTGGAATAATAGTGATGGAATTACTCACTAGAAAAAGGCCAACAGGACTGACCGAAGTCGAAGGGGTCCATATCACATTGACACAGCTAGTAGACCACGCACTTACAAATGGAATGAACGAGCTGATTGATATTGTGGATCCTGATCTGGCTTCCAATCTCTCATCAAAGCGAAGCAAACGCCATAATAGAACAGCTTTCATAAAGCTGGCGCAATCCTAGCACCAGACAGATCCAGAACAACGACCAGACATGAACGAAGTCTTTTCTACACTCACAAAGATCAGCAAGCAACTCTAAACAATGAGGGTTACATATTGGAACATAAAGGGACATCCACACTTGTGTTTTTACTTTCTAGAAGCAGATTTCATTCAAGGATTATTTTGCGAATTGACATATTGTAGACACGATGAGAAACTATGTTAATATATCTTAAAGTACGGTTAATCAATAAGTAATAACCAGCTCATATGCTGACCAACTTTTCTCTAAGGGAGGTAATTTGCACACTCTCATTATTTATTTTCACACATCAATCTGTGGTCATTTACATCAATAAGTTCACAACATTGAGTCTTATTGTCAAGTAATGACTAGATATTCGAATCGTTAGTTAACCGACATTTGTAACCTTTGTTGCTTTACGATACAAGATTCCAGTTGACATCGGTGGTTATAGACTTACAGTTGGTCAATGTGACTTGTCTAAGGGCTTCATAATGTGCCTGGTTTTACCTATACCAGTTTATTCTCGAAATTAGCTGTATTAACGATTACTTTTGTGAGAATTTTTTACCAAATATTATACGGTAACAACTATTTTTCAGTTTCAAGTTTAAATAGCAGGTTTTTATAATTATATCTTCTTAAAGACTTTGTTTAGTATACATAACAGTAATAATAATAAAATAAGATTGCTATTGACAACGAATACGATACATGTAGTACTAAACACCACAACTATATGACAAATGAGAAACTCATACCTATGAATTTATAAACTACTGCTCTCATGATCTGCATCTTCATTTATGGTTCTGAGGATCGCTAATTTCTCGATATTTATAACCGAAAAAAACCGATTCCGAACATTTATAACCAAAAAAAACCGATTTCGAAAAAACCGAAAAAACCGAAACCGGTTATTAGAAAAACCGGTTTTTTTAAAACCGGTTTTAACCGATTTTTTTGCACCACTACTTGTATGTATAATATGACTCAAAGATGCATTTGCAAAAACAAACAGCCAACTCATCATGAAAAATATACAAAATAATTAACTGAAAATACACAAAATAATCCACAAATACAAAATAATCCACCTTTCATATTGTCCCTATCCCGCTTTGTGGTCCGAAAAGTGTGAGGCAGTTGTTATTTGGGCTAGAAAAGAAGTCAGCTCAAAGTCAATTCAAGAGCCCAAAGCTATTTTGGGAGTTTCCATGATGATCTTTAGTATAGAGATAAATTTAAATCGTTTTTCAAAACTTAGTGTTTCTGCATATAGCAACAGATGTAGCTGCTCGAGGGCTAGATATTTCCGATGCTAAAATTGTACTAGATATTCCCAATGGTGCATTGGCGCATTTTATTATTGTATAAATTTATAGTTTGATATTTCGTAACCGATGAAAATGAATGATACAAAAAATGTTCATGTTATTGTTGGATGAGTTTCAAATCAAAATGAGGTTAGTATAATTGTCATCTTTTATTTATTAACTTTATTGTTTTAATCATCTATAGAGTTAAGTACATTTTTGGTCCTTGTGGTTTGGTGCGTTTTTCACTTTTGGTTCAAAATTCAAAAAAGTTTGGTTTTGGTCCAAAAGACATAGTTTCGTTCCACTTTTAGTCCAAAAGACATAGTTTCGTTATACTTTTGGTCCAAAAGACATAGTTTCGTTCCACTTTTAGTCCAAAAATTTTAGTCCAAATTTACGGAATTGGACTAAAAGTGGAACGAAACTATGTTTTTGGACCAAAACCAAACCTTTTTTGAATTTTGGACCAAAAGTAAAAACGCACCAAACCACAAGGACCAAAAATGTACTTAACTCTAATTAATATAAATGTCTCTTCAACAATATCACAAAATTCAACACCGTTACTCAAGCATTAGAGGGGCCTCCGCCTTCGCATGCATTAGACTGGAAATCATAGTCCCATATGCTTAAACTCGACTCATAGTCGAGTTCATTAAAATATGTTACAGAATTTCCATCTTTTTGCAAACAAGTCTCTAATTCTTCGATTTCTTGGGGCCGGCTTTCATTTCTGCTACCCCATCCTGGCTGAGGCAAAGTTACGGGCGCGTAAGGTAATGGACAATTGTTCATTAACTCCCTCATATTGAAAGTTCCTTCTAGCAAACTCCTGAGTCTCTTACAAATGTCTTGTGCTTCATGTTGGGTTATGGTAGTTGGCTAGCACGTATACGTTACGAATATGTGAGCCTATTGGGGGCACACGCGTTAAACACATAGAGTATGTTTTACTTCAAGATAATATTTAAATAGTCGTTATTTACCGTTAATAAGTATAATGAATATTTAAATAATAAACCAAGGGACTAAAACGAACAAAACCCGAACCCGATGGAGCCCTTTGTTTGGCCGAACCCTCAAAGGTTCTAGAAAGGGGTGTTAGGTTCGTTTAGAGAGAAAGAGGGAAGAAAAGGAAAAATAGTTTTCTTATTCTACAATAATTGGGTTAGGGTTGGGAGCCTATATAAACCCTCACCATACACCTCATTCTTCATTCATCACTAATTCCATACGACACAAAAACAATACCAATGCTTTCGGTTATGTTTTTCTCTCCTGTTCGACATACATGATATATTAAATTGCCAATATGATATATGCATGCAACTGATATATCATAAATATTGCCGATTGATCATTATAATATTTCACTTTTCATGCGTTAATGCAATATTATATTCCATGTCAAAATGATATTCCATGCGTTATGAAAAGTGATTTTATTTTATCATATCTAGTCTATACAAACCAAGTCACACGTATGCCCTTTTTAGGGTATCCGATTATGGGTTTCGTTTCCTTGTTCTTCTAGTTCGACAACTACATAAACCCGTTTAAGTGATGTTTGGTTTTGGTTCGATCGCACAAAGGTACACCAAGGGGTGCATTTGGTTCGTTCGATTAAACACGTGGTGTTTGGTTCGTGAAGGTAGACTAGCAATCAACTCATACTCGGTTGACGTGTTTGTGTGAGCAACCGTAGAGGCAGTAATTTAACTGCTTACTTGTTTCAAGTTCAAGATCAAGAGGTAAGTAATTATTTACTTTTATGTTATAATTATTTACTGTATTAAGTGTTAATTCTATGTGCCTTAACTAGATCCATTCCGCTGCGTACTCGTAGTTAATTGGTTACCTAGAATGTTAAATCCCAACACTTCAACCTATCCGATCCACATTATTAATGTAACATGCTTTAATTTAGAAATGAAACAGGTATAGGGAAATAAACAAAATTTGAATTTCAATCGATAATCACCTTTTTTTGACGTATGTGAAAGATCGAATGCCCGCTGCTTGAAAAGTTTGCATGTGTAACCTCAGTTGTATACTGAACAAGTAGCAAAACAACGTCACAAAAACTCGTGTAATCTTTCAATCCTATTACCAAAACAACATCAACATCATGACTCATTTCATGAATTTGGATATCAATCGGTTTGCACGCATTTTTGATCATTTCTGTGTGCTCGATTAACCTCTTCCTGCTAGACAACTTCTCGTTCTTGTTCTTGATGATCTCCAAGTTAGTTTTCAACATTTGAATGTACTTTATGGTTCTGTCTACTTGATCTGACACACCACCTTCCTGAACATAGAAAAAAAAGTACAGTAAATTATTTGCAACAATGTCTGATAAAATAAAATATTGGAAAAGATAGGAAATCGTTTATTTATCAGTCAATTAAGCGTAGATTGTGAGATGGAACGGAAGTAAGGGTGGAAACGAGCCGAGCTAAGCTCGAGCTCCACTCGTTTATATTTCTGAAAGCTCGAGTTCGAGGTCGGCTCGCTTCGAGCCTTAAGTTTTGAGCTCGAGCTTGGCTCGTGGTATGGAATGTAAGGCTTGGTTCGGGCTCAGCTCGTTTGTGATGCGTTATTAAAAAATAAAGCTTGGCTTCTTGAGCTTACTTGTTCGAGCTCATTTAGCTAGAGCTCGTTTATTTGCTTTGAACTCATTTACTAAAGCTCGTTTAGACTCGCGAGCCTATTCGAGCTTTGTATATAAAGCTCGGGCTCGGGATTGATTATTAAATGAGTTCCCATTTAAGCTCGAGCTTGGGCTCCAGCTCGTAAATGCTTGGCTGTTCGAGCTTTTTACTGATCTGATTCTGAGCATTTCACAAATGGTTGGGCTCGTTTCCACTCCTAGAAGGAAGTGTCTTGTGAGGTTTGGATTTGTGATACCTACTTTGCATAACCGGATTCATTTTTTGTCATTATATATTGACTACTATCATTGCATAGCTGCTTGTATCAAAGAATAAGTGGTAGGAGTGAATCCATTATTTGAATCTCAAAGATATATAATAAACAGCTCATCAAAGTTTATAGACGAATCATAAATTTTACCGTTAAGGATGCTCGTTATAGGATTGATCAAAATATCCTTCCCACTCTTGCTCATGCTACTACTTGGGATAAATCTATCCCCCGGAAGGTCAATGTGTTTATGTGGAGGCTTTCCTTGGACCGACTCCCTCATAGATTGAATCTCTCTTCGCGTGGTATGGATATTCCCGCCATCTCTTGTCCTTCTTGCAATGCCAATGTTGAATCTGCTAATCATGTTTTCTTCGAATGCGACATTGCTACCGATATGTGGAAGCTCGTTTTTAGATGGTGTGATATTCCTCTTTTTTAAGCTTCTTCTTGGGATTCTTTCAATGATTGGATCATCTCTTGGCATGCTTCTAAAGAGAAAAAACACAGGTTCTATGTTATTACTACTTCGGTTCTTTGGTGGCTTTGGAGATACCGAAACAGCGTCACGTTTAACTCTCAACCGTTGAGGAAAAGTGATCTATTCGATAATGTTCGTTTCTCTTCATTTTCGTGGCTTCACAATAGGGACCATATGAAGTTATCTTGGAATGACTGGCTTATGTATCCCCTTTCGATCACGCGTAATGGCAATGGTTAGAGCTGCTTTTGGTTTTTTCCTGAAGCTGGCGTTCAAGTTCGCTGGGTTGGCGTACCTGTACGCCAAGGTTTTTTCGTTTGGCATCTTCGTCGGTTTTGAGGATGGTTCTTCTTTTCATCCTTCTCTCGGGACTTGTTTGGGGTTTCATCAAAATCCATCCCGAAGTGAAAACCGGTGGCTCGGCCTCCGGGATGGGGGGTTTTTCTTTTGCCGAAGTGAAAACCGATCCGTCGGCCTTCGTGTCAAAAGTTTTTTCATCCCTTTTGATTCCCTCGCAGTTAAAGTCTCGGGATTTTACCATTTTTTGATGTTATGTAATTCTTTTTGTTGACTCTATTGTACTTTAAGTTTCTAGCGTCTTGCTAGACTCTTTTTTATATATATTCCATCTTTGTCGTTCAAAAAAAAATGAAGAATAAGTTAAAACAACCCTACACTACACCTAATGAACAGGATAAGGCAAAATAAGCTAAGGGAATAAGCAACTACAAGCAGAAAAAGTCAATAAGCACTTATTGCCAAATAGCATAAACAGTCTAAAGGAGGCAAATATGAACTTATTTTCTGGCTGCTTAAAGGAATCTCTAAGGAAGGTGGGGATTTATACTAGCTTAGAGATTTAGCTTATGGGCTGCATTATTATGAAAAGACAAAAAGGAGTTTGACATTAATTGGACTATGAAAATATGCTAAGAAAGTGATCGAAGGCTTTGCACACACTCAGTGGCTACTTATTGTGGTTTTTCATAAGGGATCAAAAAGGGTTATTTGCAGCCTACAAAAATAAGCTACTAAATAAATATTAAGGGAGACCTACTAGACCAATGTTTAACCAATAGGCAAAAAAATACCAATCAAATATTTTCTATTTGTGCTCATTGTACCCGCTTATTTAATTCAAAGCTGTATACCCAATCAGAATAAAAGAGAAGACCCATTCGGCCTATGATGTTAAAAAAAAGTCCAAATAACCCAACTTAGAACATATGGGTATGATTGACTACCTCTACATCACTATTTCCTTTTTATGGACTTTACAACGGATTGAAAGTTAAATCAGTTTTTAAGAAGTTTTTTAGGAATGTTTGAAGATGTGAAACAGGTTTTATTTGGTTAAATGGTAAAGAAGATGAAGTTGTGGTGTGAACTAGAGATATTAACTTTTCATATTTTAACATTTAAGTATTGTCACGTGTGTACTTTAAAAAAACGAGGATAATTTTTTTAAGGTTTCCTCGAAATCTTTGATTTTCTTTTTCATTTTAACTTCCTTTTTCAAATATAATAAGAACTTAATCATATGCAATTTTCTTTTAAAGTGCTTCGAATCAAGTTCCTTGGCACTACCGTTTCTTGTAAAAACTATTTTCCTTTAAAAAAAGTCTTTGAAGAGCTTTTCGTCATCGGAGCAAAAACTTTTTTTTTGTTGACGGGCATGTTTGACAAGGAGCTTTTTTGAGTATTTTTAGAGCTGCAAGCTTTTTATTTTATAAAAAAGCTCTTCCAAACTAAAAATCTCTGTTTGGATATACTAGCTTGAAACTTTTTTATTGATCAAGTAACTCTGAAACAAAAAGCTATTGAATCAAGTGTTTTTACCGGATCTTTTAACATGCAAGATTACTAACATGCCTTTAAACCAAACCTCACGTACAAAACTTGTTTAAATAGGAGTACAAACCTATGAAACAAAAACAATAGTTTTCCTCAATTTAGAATATTGCTTTTAGATTAGAAAAGTAATTTTAAATAAGGTATAAATAAATTCCATTACATACTAAAATATACAATATTTTCCTATTTCAACCTTTATAAAAGTAGTAAAGTACAATATTTGTTTTAAGGGCAAATGGCACAAAAAGGTACCCAACTTAAAAGTAATTTCCAATCAAAGTATCACACTTTTTTATGTATAAAAAGGCACTCAATTTTTTTGTGTGTGACCAATTTGGGTATCTTTATTAAGTATTTAACGATCATCCTTTAAGTTTTACATTTCAAGTTCACATGCCACTACAGCCACCACCAAACATCGTCACCGCTACCAAACCTCCACCACCATCACTACCAAGCACCGTCTACACCACTAACCCACCCACCACAACCGTAAATCACCGGTTTTAATAATACATACATACATACATACATATTGGTGCCATCTGCTGATATTCTTTTCTTTCAAGTTGAATTGATTCATAATATATAAAAATATCCTACTCTTTATCTTCTTAAGTATACTAGTACTAGTTTTGATTTGTTTGTTTTTATTTGCAAATAAATATCTTAACTGTTGAAAAATATACCAATATTTTAACGAACTTTCAAAAAATATATCTCGTGATGAATGATGTTTGTATCGATAAAATAAACACAAAAAATATTTTCGATTGAACACATAATAAGATGAAACATACTCGTGATGATATTATTATGTCAACGTGAAATGCACGGTTTAGATGATTATTACGAGCATGGTACTTAACATGGCCGGATTTGGACATGTGCGGGGTAATCGACGGCACAGGGCCTCCAAATTTGTAGGGGCACCATAATATTATTGGAATGTAGTTAAAAACTTAAGATATACTAGTTTATACAAAGTTTAAGGAACAAAAATATTAGTTTAAGCGATTCTCAAAAATTTTCAAAAACTGGGTATGGAGCAGACGAGCAAAGGAAGATGGCATAATATTTGGTGTCATTTTTCACGTTACACCTTACAGTTTTGAGTTGTTTAACTTTCATTTTAATTTTTTTTTATTTTTCTTCAAGTAGTGATATGGATTTCGAAAGTGACAGTTTCAGCCCAATATTTGATAAAACATTACCTAAAGCCTAATATGTTAAAATAAACTGCATATTCATGTGTCGTCGCAAAGGCTTTAAAAAGTGAGCCATGTAATTAATGTGATACATTTAGGCCATTTGTCTTAAAATTTTAATTTGTTTAGACTTGACTAAAACCACTTTATATGTGCTTAAAGTTTTCATGTTCAAGGCATGAATTGTATTTTTCGACGCATTGTGTTTTTTGTACAGGGCCTCCAAAAACCACGGGACGTCCCTGGTACTTAAAAATATTAACTTTATTATCTATGCTAACGTCGTATACGGGCAAATCAAGAATATCAAATATCTTTTATTTGTTTCGATACGGCGTATGTCCATTTATGTTATTTTACATTATATAATTATGGTTATAGCCAAGTTACCAAACACTATTTTTAACAAAAAAAGCTAAAACTAGCATGTAGCTATTGTTATTAGCTTACACAATTTACAACTTACAATCAGTTTTACGAAACATACTGACTTGAGGATCCTGAAGTCGTTGTAGGAATGACGAGGATTTATCCTCTCACGCAAGTGTTATTTTTTATTTTTTTGAACGACGATTTATTAAAACACTAGCAAGGAGCTAGATCAAACAAGAACAATATAAGGGTTCTTAAGCCAATCGTCCCACTTGAACGACGCTTTACATTTGAATTTACACCAATAAAAAGAACTATAAACTAAATTATCAAATATCAGCTCCTTTTCAGGGATCTTCTTATCAAACAGAAGCTTGTTGCGAAAGTTCCACATATACCACCACAAACCATAGTATACACCCTCAAGAACGCCTTTGAGTTTGGATTGAATCCGAATAGAAACCAACCAAACTCGCCATTCCTCATAAGAATTCACATCCGAATAGTCGATATTCCACCAAGAAGATATCTTACGCATAATCTGTCTCACTACAACGCATTGAAAGAAAATATGGTTTGTCGATTCCACACCGGCATTACAAATGGGATAAACAATCGAATCAATATCCATTCCACGACGAGAGATATTAAAACGCGTTGGGAGCGCGTTAGATTTGACTTTCCAAGCTATGATATTCACCTTGATTGGCACGGATTTAACCCACCTAGTCGGCAAACTAACATCCTGAAACCGATTCCCATCAATCTCCTTTCGAATTGAAGCCACCGAAAAGACCCCATCACTTTCTAACGTCCAAACGTAACGATCTTCGCAAGGCACGAGAGTAGTCATCCGAGAAATCTCAGCCAAAGAGTTAAGTTGCATCTCTTCAATTCCACTTCTCGCTTTTCTTCGAAATGAGTTATCTAAACTTGACGCATTCAATTTCGAACTAACAGTAGCATTCTTATTCAACTCAAGAGCGAACATACGTGGGAACAGCTCTTTGATGACACCGCCTTCATACCAATTGTCGACCCAGAACCGCGTGTTCTCCCCATTCCCCAGCTTCAATCGGATGTAATCTGCAACATTAATACCCCGACCTTGTAACACCCTTACTTCGTGAACTATCGATGTCCAGCAGGTTCGAACTCCACCAGAAACATCCTTGTTCAAATTCCCGTCCTCCCCATAAATAGCCTTAATCACTTTAGTCCATAAGGAACATTTCTGAGAATAGAACCGCCAAACCCACTTGAGCATGAGACCTCTATTAAGGGCAAACAAGCTTGATACCCCTAAACCCCCTTTATCCTTCGGAGTTAGGACCTTGTTCCACTTTACCCAAGAAGCTTTGTTACTCTTCGGATCCTGGCCATTAAAGAACCGACTACGAATAGATTCAAGAGATTTAAGAATACTCGAGGGAACCTTAAAAATGGACATATGGAAGATTGGCATAGATCCTAACACGGACTTAAGAAGAGTGAGTCTGCCTCCGATTGAAAGGAGTTTCATCTTCCATCTAGAAAGACGAGATAACACCTTGTCCACCACTTCTTTCCAAGCTTGCTTCCTTGACATATTTCCCCCAACTTTCGTACCCAAATAAGTGAATGGAGTCTTAAGGACAAGACACCCAAGTTTAGAAGCCGCGTTTTTAACCATCCCATCTTCAACGTTAACACCCATAATCTTACTCTTACACATGTTAATACGAAGAC
The DNA here is from genome assembly GCA_026074375.1 of Tanacetum coccineum. NCBI lineage: Eukaryota > Viridiplantae > Streptophyta > Magnoliopsida > Asterales > Asteraceae > Tanacetum > Tanacetum coccineum. Next base: position 17,601 of record BQNB010077087.1, on the reverse strand, counting down.
CAGAAGCCCGGAAAAAACAATCCAAAACTCGAACTAACGAATCGATATTGAGCTCACTCCATTGGCCAAGAAAGATTGCATCATCCGCATAAAACAAATGAGACAAATTCACCATGGAATTAATTTTGATCCCCGTAAACAAACCCGCATCTACCACACGTTGAAAAGAAATATGCAAGCTCTCCATAATAAGAATGAATAAAAAAGGGGATAAAGGATCACCTTGTTTAAGACCTCTAAAAAATTGAAATTCCTCCGTAGGACTACCGTTGACAAGAATGGACCCCCTGGATGATCTAAGACAACTTTGAATCCAAGTCCTCCATCTTTCACCGAAACCAAATTTATTTAACACATCATCCACGAAATCCCAGCGGACCGAATCAAAAGCTTTCTCGAAATCAACTTTGAAAATAAGAGCGTGTTTTTTCTTCCTACGACACCATTGAAGAACCTCATCAAGAATAAATGGACCGTCTAGGATTTGTCTGTCCGCCACAAAAGCTGATTGAACCTCATTGACAAGATCACCAAGCACACCAACTAATCGGTTCGCCAAGATTTTAGCAATAATCTTGTATAAGCTCCCGATCAAACTTATAGGACGAAAATCCTTAACCATGTTGGCATCAAGGATTTTAGGAATCAAAGCAATAAAGTTCGAGTTACATCCATTCGGTATTTCACCATACATGAAGAAATAGTCAACAGCCTCGAACACGTCCTTCTCAATCACAGGCCAAAAATGACGGTAAAAGCTAAATGAAAAACCATCCGGACCCGGAGACTTATCAACGCCGCAATCCCACACAGCCCTTTTAACCTCCTCTTTAGAAATCCTGCGTTCCATATCCTCTTTCTGATCAATCGATAGGGAGACAGGAAAAGGGGTATCAATACACGCTCGATTCACTGATGGTTTATCGAACCTACCCCGAAAATGTTCAAAGAATTCACGCTTCACCTGAACCGGGTCATCGACCCACGTCCCATTCACCATAATACCCCGAATATTAGATTGATTGCGCTTCTTGTTTAGCATACCATGAAAAAACTTCACATTTTCATCTCCCTCGATTGCCCATTTAATCTTGGCTTTTTGAGCAATTTCCGAAGCTTGAATATTATTTACCTGATGAATCTTGTTGAGAATCTCCGTACGTTTATGGACCACCTCATTCGAGCAATCTCCCTTATCAATAACCTCATCACAAGACCGCAACTCCTCTTTAAGGAAATAGATCTCACCTCGCGAATTCGACCTATGAATAGAGAGCCAGCTCCGAATACGGTCTTTAAGAAATTTAAGTTTACCCATGAAGTTTCGGATGGCATTTTTCTTGTTAACAGGAGCCACGTTCCAAGAATCCCTAACCAACTTGTCAAAACCATCAACTTCCAGCCAGTAACGATAGAATCGAAAAGGAATAGGACCGTAATCATACCTGACTTCACGTAATAAAATAGGACGATGGTCTGAAATAAACCGCTCCAAGGTAATAGCAGTGATATTAGGACACATGCTCAACAAATTTTCGGAAACAAAAAATCGATCCAATTTACTCATTTTAGAAGCAGATTTGAGACACCAGGTATAAGCACTTCCTCCTAAAGGGACTTCATCAAGACCCGCGTTGTATATGAATGAATTGAAAATCTCAGCGTCGTGAGCATTAAAATTCGAACCATATCTGTCCGATTTATATCTCACCTCATTAAAGTCGCCCATCATAACAAGTTTACCAACCCATTGATTCGACACATGAGCCAAATAATCCCATAACATACGCTTTTCTTTAGCCTCTTGAGGCGCATATACAACCACTATCATAAGATCAATCCCTGATTTCAACCACACACCTCGAACAATGACAAAATAGTCCGATCTCGTAAAGCTACTCCTCCGAAAAGAATTAGGATCCCAAATGCACAAGATCCCTCCCGAGTTACCAACGGAATCACTATGCACATAATCAAAATTAGAATTACCCCAGCAAGACCTCACACTACTTAGATCAATAGACCCCATCTTAGTTTCTTGAAGACCCACAAAATTCACTTTATTTTTAACACACAACTCCTTTACCCAATCTTTTTTGGCCTTTTGGGCGAGGCCTTGAACGTTCAAAGACATAAAATTCATCGATTAACCCCAAATTCTCCTTGGGATTCAATGATCTCAGTGATATCCTTGATGCACCCATCCATGTTATAACCCATAGTTTGGCCCACCTTCACAACTTCCTCCATAAGATTTAAAATAGAACCCCCCGTTCGCGGCAGAACAGAGTACTTAGAGTGACCCGAACGCTTTGATTCTGAATTTTTGTTTACCGACTCAGAATTATCCTTACCATCTTCAAGGTTAACAAACGAATTGTCATCTCTCTCATTTTCTCCGTAGTCCTTCATGTCAAGATTAACAGTATTACCTTCATTCAAACCCTCCTCCGGAGTGAAACCCGGCGGATGAGACAAACTATGATCTTCTTCAGTAACCTTTCGTGCCAATTCGATATTTTCTTTGTTCAATAAAGGGTATAAACCAAAAGGATCTTCCGAGTGTTTGTCCTTCTGATCATCAGGTTGATCAAACAGTGTTTCAAGCACCTCCTCCACGTCACTCTCATCAATGCCATTATTTGCCTCGAGATCATTAATTCTGCCATCATTGTTATCCTCCACTGATAATTCGTCTTCCTCCTCCTCTTCGGAAAATTCAGGAGTCCACCCTAGAACTTCACTTGCGCGCACCCAATAAACCTTACCCCGAAAAACAATTTTGAAGCTCTCGTGAATGTGCTCACAAACCTTAGAAAGAATGCAAATTCTTTTGGAATGAAGATTCGACTCATCATAATCATCAACATCCAATAACTCACCCCATTTAGCAGCAATACGTTTGAAAGTAGGACCCGACCAGAATTTAAACGGAACACCGTCCAATTCCACCCAAACCAATCTACCTTCAGGAACAAACTCGGCGTAAGCTTGTTTAATGACCGAAAACCAAGAGCCCACACCAACATTACCCCTAAATGAATCTTTAGCCTTCGCAGTCTCGAATTCGAGTAATACCCAAAGTTCTCCCAAATAGCTAATCTTAACCACATCAAAACCTTCATTACAAAGCGCCTTCTTAAGATTGACTAAAGAGGCCATCTCTTTGACTCTGCCCATCAACGACAGAGTGAGATCCTTCGCATTCAAACAATCATCTTCAAGGACAATCGCAGGAGGAGATTCCTTATCTATTGGCATTCGGCTAGTCTTCACCACAGACACAAATGATTTACCAATAACTGTATTTTCCACATTCTTATGAGACCCATCAAACTTCCTTTTATTCGATTCATTCTTAGTCTTATCCACGTTAACACTTCCCTTCATGTACTCTCTTTTGAATCTTGCAACATTAGCATGGAATTTCGATCGACCCACCCAAATCGTACATAAGTTATTTACCAATCTCTCCACATTAAAGATATTGATAAATCGAACAAATCCAAAACGCTTACCATCTTTTTTCCTCTTTGTTGGAATAAACGAATCGACCACGTGACCATATTGCTTACATAAGTGGAATAGATCCTTAGCAGAGAAGGAGTCCGGGAAATTTGTAACAAAAATCGAAGTCGAAATCTTTGACACATCATCTTCTTTTGAACGAAAGCTACCCATCTTTGGATTGAAGGGAGGTCTATTAATCGAAAATAGCTAGGGTTTAATGGAGGCAGGGATTAATCGGAAACGGAAATGGAATCGATTTGAAGAGGAGAATAACAGATCTAAATTACAAAAACCCAAGATGAGAAACCCGCCTAACACGCTCGATATGAGATTAATCAATCAATGATTAATCCTAATTTCAGGGGTTATAACAGGATTCAAACAAAAGGGAAAAAATATTACTATAGTACATATGTATTCAGATAAAAAAAATACCCGCGGAAATATCCTTGATACCTAATAACTTTAAAATACGTACAACTCTAGATTGCATTAACCGCTCCTGTTTTGCGCCACTAAAAAAAACAAAAGACTTATAAAGCCCAACACATAAGCTCATATAAGAAAAAAACGAACTATTAAATATAAAACCGAAAAAATAAATCCGCACAAAAAAAAACGTCCCACAAGAACACAGGAAAAATAAATGGCCCGCAGTAACGCGCGGGTAATCGCGCTTGTTACAACTAAAACAGAACCAAAAGCAAGGCAGCCTACAATTAACAAGATGGTTAAAAATGAGCCCCTAACAAAAGATTACAAGGAAATACTGTAGAATTTTAGGAAACTAAAAAACAAACAAGAAGCCAAAACCAAACACACTGTATGGCAGAATGGAACAACATTCATATTAAGTGTTAATGGTAAATGTTAAGTGTTAATGATTGATATCATTCATATAAAGTCTTGAGTTTCAAGCTTTAAATAAAGAGTATGCGGGTAAGCGACAACGAAGTTTCATCGTCACGTTATAAGCCTATCGACTATCTTTTGCTTCCCTATCTAACGAATTGCATTAATTATATCAATCTTATATATTATCTTATCTACGCTACATGTAATGTAGGATCAATGCCAACGATAAAAGTAAAGTAACGCTCTTTTGTAGCGGTGAGTGTTAGTACATCCGATTTGAAAAATTAAATGAGTTTGCTAAAATAACAAAATATGACATTAAAAGCATCACCTTAAATAATGAATAGAAAGGAAAAAGTACTTGGCTCAAAGCCATTTGTAAATTATAATTACAAATAAAAATATTGAGTTTTAGACATAAGCAAAAGTTCAATAATTTATCGAAAAACAAAAATAGTGCATTGCACGGGTTAGAATACCTCGTTTACTGTAAACATGTTTATTGATCCATTATGGTTTGATGATGTATGAATACCTCGACCAAATAACAGGATCTATACGAACACGAAGCACACTAAGATCAAATCATAACCCGGATAGTTGTCATCTAGATGTCATACGAGTGTGGTTAACGTTACGCACATTCCTGTTCCCCGTTACAACGATTCTTTTGTACTACGAGGCAAAGATACATGAGTACGTGTTATTCTAATCTCCTCCATTAGATGATCCTCATGTGATTCTCATAAAACAGTTGGATCCCATCCATCGGATCTCCCCATACCTTAATTGCATCACTATAAATAGACATGCATTTTTATGTGAAAGACGTGTTCATCTTCTTCATTTGTCACATACACTAAACCATTATCTATGTGAGTTTTACCATGAGCTTAGATAAACACTCTTATCTCGGGGTTATTACCAAACAAGGAAAACCTGAACATACAAGTAATACAATCCACCTTCGTAATCCTTGCTTACGAACCATACCTAAACATGATGCTATTCGTGGGATCATGACAAAACAAGCCATCTGTATCTATTTTTCCGTGGCCGAGAAACATAAATTTCACTCTTTAATCATACCACAGAAATTCTTTTTCACAAACAATGACAAGTGAACAAAACCAAGAATACCCACCACCAGTACTGACTCATTTAGTCCAGTGAGTATAGTGGATATCACCCATACAGATGAAGATCGTACAATCTTGTCTTAGAATACACACTAAAATTTATCACGTCCATTAACAACGTACTTGGGTGGTTCGAGGATGTTTTCATTTCAAAAGAGTCATCAATCAGTTACCACAAGTGTTTCCAAACAGATGCAGCAATACGACAGCTTCACTACCCCACCAACAACACGCTTGTTGTCAGGGAGGGAGCAGTGAAGGACAACAACAACACAAACAGTTGTCCATTAACCAAGGTACAATAACACAATCCCCTCTCAGACACATGCAACATCCTTTATCAAGGCACTCCCCTACTACACATGTAACAACTTGTTTATCAGGGCACTCCTCCACCGCACATGAAACACATGTTTATCAAGTCACTCCTCCACCACACGTGTAACAACCTTTTTACCAACATATGTTGCCAAATGCACGACAATTCCTGGAATCCCAGAGGACACATTACTTTCTCTCTTGGGACCTCAGAGCTAAAGTACACACCATGCGTCACCAATAGATTTGTATCTCTCTTGGGACCAGAATCCTAGATAGAGACCAGGGTCACAATTACCAGACGGTAGGCCCAAATGTTTTAGAGCGCCTTCGCGCACTCAACATGGACAGAGAAAATTTTGTAAAATGGATTGAATACTATCAGTTACCAAATAAAACAAAGCTTCCCAGCGATGTCCTATCATATGATGGAACAAATGATTAAGACTCACACATTTGGATGTTCGAATGTGCGGTCAAAACAAATGCTTGGAACGACCCCATGACATGTCATATGTTCTAGCATACACTTATGGAACGAGTGGTTGTTTAGTTTAAAAGCATGGCGGAACACAACGTAACGGGTGATCAGAATTCAGGGATAAATTTGTTGCCTACTTCCAACCAATGCAGGAATACAATAGAAATTATGTAAACCTTCAGTTCATCATACAATCGTCCCACGAACACCTGTGAGATTTCACGAAAAGATTCAATGTTGAAGCTGTAAGTCCCAAATCCTTGACAGTTGGATAGATTAATGTATAAAACAAATAATGATATGCAAACACAAGTATTTTTTTTTTCAATCGTATAAATTCTTATTTCAATAAATCAAACAATTACAAAGTGTTATAAGGAAATAACACTTAATTTACTGACAACCAAGCGAACATATACACAAAAATAAGTTAGCAAGATAACTTATGAGGTCGTTGTTAATCTCAGGGACCTATTGTTAGTTATAAGAAAGTAAATGCACTACAATAAATACAAACAATTATAACGTAGCGATTAGCATTTACTCTCGACCAATATTCTATTTTATAATGTGTACAAGGATGTCTCTTGGTAGAGTGGTTGAAACTGTAACACCCCAAAACCAGTTTTTAAGTATTTATTTACGATAATGCCATATGATGAGTTTGACTACGACTTTTATAAGTTAGAAGACGTTATGGGATTGGTTAATCAACCCGGTAGTCAAACTATAAGTTTATGTATTGTGTAAATGGTTTTAGAAATATTGATGTGTCACATTTAGGAATGTAAAAGATTAGAGGGACCAAAGGTGTCATTAGACCAAAGTCATAACTAATTTATAACAAGTGTATTCTAGAGCATTTCCCTAGACTTCCTAAAGACTTCCAAGAGTGTGCGTGTGTGTGTGGGTGATGACCCAACAAGAATAGGGAGGGAAATCATGAGCTTCCAAATGATCAAGTCTTGATGAACTAGATTAGTTTGTGTAAGTGTTGAGCTCTAGTAATCCTCCTACAAGGTATTTAATATTTATAGAGTTGAAATGAAGAATTTAGGGTTAGGGTTCTTGAACTAAAATTAGGGGTTTTGGGTAATTGTTATTCTAAATAAGTATTGAGATGTTTAATAATATGAGTCAAGGTATGATCATATGATGATTAAGGAACTGGTTATGATTAAGGATGAATAATGGATTGTGTAAATCCTTTGATGATGATGTTATATTTATGTGATGATAGGTATTTGTAATGTTAATTGAGTAGGAATCAAGGATTGATGATGATGGCGTTCTTGATGTTCTTAGCTTGGATTCAAGGTAAGTAGTTGACTATACAAGGAGTTATATTGAGTTTACCATGTTTGTGTTATGTGTTATGTGTTAAGGGTATAAGAGGATTACTACTAGTGTGCATGATTAAGAGGATGAGACTAGTCGATTAACTAGCTAATTGAGTTTAGCATAGTTGATATGCCATTGATGATATGTGTTCTTGAAAAAGATATGATTATCATTGTTGTGAACTAGCAAGGTATGTAAGTTTATGTGTTATGAATGAATGATGGGTTAAGTGCTATGATATTAATGTGATAAATGAAATATGATGACTTGTATGTCTTTTACTTACTAAGCGAAAGCTTACGTGTTCAAGTTGCAATATTTTCTAGGTTCAATGTGAAGAAGATAAAGGCTTAAGACTAAGCATGGGTGGAAGGTTTGTTTACTTGTAATTTGTAAGCATAACGTAGTATGCCGAGCTCAATATTAGTTGAACCCCCGAGTCGAAGTAAATGTGTTTAAATGTTGTTTTGAAGTGTTAAATATAAGTCTTGTATGTGAATAAATGGTCATGTAAGTTGTTAAGTGTTTGATAAAAAGTTGGTATATGTAAATGGGTCAAATAGGGCATTTGATAAACCCCGTAAAGTATAGGTTTTTGGGTCATTTAGACCACAAACGATAATGGAAATGATGTATTGATTTAATGAATTCTAGAAAGTTTCGTATAATGTTGAAATTGGGAAGTTAGTTTTCCGGAATAAAGTGTCAAAAATGCATTTTGAGTGTCCAGGCGAAAGAAGCCGCCTGGCAAGTATTTTTGCCGCCCGGCTTCTCCTTAGCCGCTCGGCTGATTCTCAAGCCTCCTGGCTGGATTGGTCTGCAGATTTGTGAATTTTGTTTTTGCCGTAAAAACCAAACCGTAAGGAGTTAGAATGTGTTCTTTATATCATTGGAAAGCTAATTGAGTCTATTTTATGTTAATGACACTTTCATGGGTCAAATGGTTATGTATTTTGATCAGTTTATTAAGGAATGACACAAGGTCATTCCCGGTCTTGTGTTTATGCAAAGTCTTTAATTTTTGGTCAAATCAAGAGTCGGGAAAGGGACGTTTTGATGGTCCTTTTAAACTGAATAGATCTTTGCAGCCTATAAAGGATGATAGCCAAGATGTATAAATACAAATGACTATGTAGAAACA
>BQNB010077086.1:7644-30952 GCA_026074375.1 Tanacetum coccineum | reverse complement strand
TCTGGCAAGTTTTTGATGTATCCAAGGTTTGTACAAGTGTTTTTGGAACAACAACTTGAAGATCTGTCAACTCATAAGAGGATTTATATTGCACCCACTCATACTAAAAATATTTTTGCAAATATAAGAAGGGTAGGAAAAGGTTTTTTTAGAAGAGTAACACCTTTATTTCTAACAATAGTGGAACAAAATCAAGCAGAATTAGGTGAACATTTAGCAAATCTAACTGATCCTCATTACATACCCACCATTACTCAACCATTAACATCTTAACCTCAAAAGACTCAAAAACCTAGGAAGCCTAAAAGAAAGAACACTCAGGTACCTTAACCTAGTGGTTCTAGTGAACATGTTGTAGATGAGGCTGTCCATAAAGAGTTGGGTGACAGTTTAGTGAGGGTTGCTACTATTGCTTCTAGCTTAGAAGCAGAGCAGGATAGTGGTAACATAACTAAGACCCGATCAAAGGCAACACCTATTGAATCTAGTTCCTTAGGAACTACTTCAGGTGGTGGTCCCAGGTGCCAAGAAACCATAGAGGATACTATTGCTCAAACTAGGTTTAAGAATGTATCTAAACTTTCCAATGATTCAGTGCTCACAAGAGGTAACACACTTTGAAGTGATAAGGATAGTCTTAAACTTAATGAATTGATGGAACTATGTACCACTTTACAATCTAGAGTTCTTGATTTGGAGAAGACAAAGACCACTCAAGCTAATGAGATTGCTAGTTTGAAAAGGAGGGTCAAGAAGCTTGAAAAGAAAAGAAGTTCAAGAACTCATAAGCTGAAGTAACTATACAAAGTTGGTTTAAGTGCTAGGGTAGAATCCTTTGGAGATGAATAAAATTTGGGTGAGAATGCATCCAAACAAAGGAGGAGGATTAATGATATTGATGCAGATGAAGATATTACCCTGGTGAATGTTCAAGATGATGCTGATAATGAGATGTTTGATGTGAATACTTTAAATGGTGAAGATGTGTTTGTTGCAAGGCAAAATAAAAATGTTGTTGAAGAAGTAGTTAATGATGTTCAAGATAGTACTGCTGCAACAACTGTTACAATAACTATTGAAGAAATTACTTTGGCTCAAGCACTTAAAGCATTAAAAACATCAAAACCCAAGGTGAAAGGGATTGTTTTTCAAGAGCCATCTACAACAACAACAATAACAACAATTTCTTCACAACAATCACAAGACAATGGTAAAGGAATAATGATAGAAGAACCTGTAAAGCCTATGAAGAAGAAAGTTCAAATCATGCTTGATGAAGAAGTTGCCTTAAAGTTACAAGTTGAATTTGATGAAGAAGAAAGACTTACAAGAGAGAAAGTTGAAAAAGAAAAAGAAGCCAATATTGCTTTGATTGAAGAATGTGATGATATTCAAGCAAAGATTGATGCTGATTATCAGTTGGCTGAAAGATTGCAAGAAGAGGAGCAAGAAGAGTTGTATGTTGAAGAAAAGGCAAAATTATTTCAACAACTCATAGAGCAAAGAAGAAAGCACTTTGCTGCTAAAAGTGCAGAAGAGAAGAGGAACAAACCACCAACCCAAGCTCAACAAAGAAAAATCATGTGTACTTACCTGAAGAATATGGAAGGAAAGAAGCCCAAAGACTTGAAGAACAAATCTTTTGATTCTATTCAGAAGATGTTTGACAGAGCTTTCAAGAGGGTGAATACATTTGTTGACTTTAGAACAGACTTTGTGGAAGGTATTTCAAAGAGAGTAGGAGAAGAGTTAGAACAAGAGAGTACTAAGAAGCAGAAGGTGGATGAGGATAAAGACACAGCAGAGCTTCAAAGTCTAATGGAAGTCATTCCAGATGAAGAAGAGGTTGCAATTGATGTTGTACCTTTAGCTACTAAGTCTCTAAGGATTATTGACTGGAAGATCCATAAAGAAGGAAAGAAAAGCTATTATCAAATAATAAGAGCTGATGGAAAGTCTCAAATGTACAAGATCTTTAGTCAAATGATTAAAAGTTTTAACAGGGAAGACTTAGAAACTTTGTACAAGTTGGTAAAAGCTAAATATAAGTCAACAAGACCAATGGAAGACTTGGATTTGGTATTATGGAATGATTTGAAAATAATGTTTGAACAACGTGTAAAAGATGCAGTATGGAGGAATCAACAAGACTATAAAGTTTTAAGCTGGAAGCTATTTAACTCATGTAGAGTATATTTCTTGAGGATGCAACATATACAAATTTACATGCTGGTAGAAAAGAGATATCCCCTTACACCACCTACAATTACAGATATGCTAAACAAGAAGCTTCAGGTTGATTATTTCAGTGAAATGGCATATCAGCTTCTTAAACTTCTCACAAAACAGCTTAAGAATCAATGAAGTGTTTGGAAGCATCCTCCAGGTGATTATGGAGCTTAAATAGAGAAACTTGATGATTTTGGAGATAAATATCAAGTTTAGGGGAGGATTGTTGGGATTAAAAGCCTTCTTAATGCTGCTAGATTTACTGCTGCTTATATCAGAGTTAATGTTGCTCAGTTGTGTTAGTACTGCTCAAGAACTTCAAAGAGAAAAATGCTAAGTGTTTACTACTGCTAGTACATAGTTAGTACTGCTCGTGTAAAGTTGCTACTACTAGTGCATATTAGTGTTGCTCAGAGACTTTAAAGAAAAATTGCTAAGTAGTTACTACTGCTAGTACAAAAGTTACTACTGTTAGTACAAAGTTAATGCTGGTGAAGGAGTTAATGCTGCTAGTAAAGAAGTTAGTACTGCTGAGTTAGTTAGTATTGCTTATGTGATTTATATGAGTTATTTATGTAAAAGATATGTATAACTTATTTGTTTAAAAGATTTGATATTCTTAGGAAAGTATTGTAAGCCGTTTAGGACTCCTTGGTGTATAAAAGGAGGTACTAGGGCATAGAGTTTTCATATAGAATCAAAGTATCAAAAATGAGTCATACATAGAATTATCATAGCTTAAAGGTCTTTGTAACCCTAATACTTTGAGAGTATTCGTATTATTAATAATATTGGAGCTTTTGTTTGTTGAATTATATGTTCATATAATTACTGTTTCATTGATAGTTCTTTTTAATATTAAATATTAGATTCCGCATAATCTTTAATACATTCTGTGGAAACTGTAGAGGGGGGTGAATACGTTTTCCATTAAAAACTTTAGATCTTTTGTATCAATTACCCTATCAAGTTTGACTCAATATGAAAAGTGTCGATAATATGTTTACAATAGCCAACACATATTCTAACAATATAACCATACTCACAATATTTAGCACAAAGATCTACACAACCTTAACTAACAAGATATACACAACCATTCACACAATCATGAGCACAATGCAAGTATAAAAGTAAAGCGGTAAATGTAAAGAAATAAGTAAAGCGAAAGGTAAAAGAAAATGCAAACCGACACGGTGATTTATAGTGGTTCGGTCACGAAGCTCCTCTTCGCCCTACTCCACTCCTCGAGTATCCAACTCGAGAGTTACTTCACTAATCAACAAGCTCCCTTTCGGCGGAGAAAACCTTATACCAAAGCTTACATTATTTTCCGACATTAAGCTAGATGTCGAGTCCTTCTTCGGGTACAACCAAACCCGTTATGTTTTGTGGCCCAACATAACAAACCTTGTGTTTTATGGCCTAAACACATAAACCGCGTCGCTTACATTATTTTCCGACACTAAGCTAGATGTCGAGTCCTAATCTTAGCTAGAACCAATCTACCACTTCTTGTGAGTCCCTAAACGAATAGATCTTTGCAGCCTATGAAGGATAATAGCCAAAATGTGTAAACACAACTGACTATATAGAAACACTGATTATGAATACTATGTGTTAATGCGGAATCTTAACATAAGTACTAAGAAAAACAATGTATGACTAAATAACAACTTTCTATTAATCTGCTTAGATCAATTACAGATTACTAACTATTTGAGATGTGATACTGTATGAGATTTCTTGATATCGTCTCTAACTATTGCTGAGAGAGAACCTTTTATGGACTAAGGATAAACTCTCACAAGCTTACAAATCGCTAACAGATAACACATATCTTTTCCTAGAATATCTCATACATATCTCATAAACGGTACTAACTATTTTCTTCTAACGGTACTAACTAATCGATCAGTACTTACATTTTGTACTGTCGGTACTAACTATAACTAACAGTACTAACTTTTTGTACTGTCGGTACTAACTTACTAAATCATAAATCCTAACACCCTCCCTTAAACTTGAATGTGAACTCTTTAGTCTTATGTTTCTTCACTTCTTTAATGCATAGTGGATGTATCAAAACCACTCATATCATTTCTTGATCTTCTGAACTCTTTACCTTTTCAGCCAGCAACTTTGTCTTCTCAGCAACTCAGCAACATCTTTTCAGCAACAATCCAACTAAGTTGGCTTTATAGTTTTTGGCAAACTACCAGCCATTAACGGATTTGATGTTCCTTTACCAGTAGCGTTTGCTCTGGGATAGTTAACTTCTTTATTTAAAAACATGGTGAGTTAATTATCCTTTACTGTTTTTGGTAACTGTCAACCATCAACGGAATTGTTTGTCTTTACCAAATACCGTTTGCTTTTGGACTAGCGATGCTTCATTGTAATAACATGGTGATGATAAACATATAGTTTTTAGCCAAACTATCAGCTTTCACCTGATTTGATTTGTCTTTACCATGAACTATTTGATCATGGACTAGCCAACTCTTCACCACAGAAGCAGGTGAGTGAGAACCCCCCCCCCCCCCCCCCCCCCCCCCCCCCACCCCCCCCCCCCACCCCCCCCCTTACTAGTTTTGGTAAATTGTCAACCATAAACGGATTTGAGAAGTCTTTACCACAAGCCGTTTGCTTATGGACTAGCCAATTCTTATGCCTGTTAAGCATGGTGAACTGATGACCATTTGTTGTGTGGTGGTTAGCCAACACTCAAACCCTTCTCAATCCCATCAATCTTACTCTTCAGGTTCTAACTCTGCAAGTATCTTTTTGACAAATTTAATCAACTCCAATGCCATAGTACTGTCTTCTTCAGACTCTAACTTCAATTCTAGCATTTGCATCAGCACTTCCTTTTTCAAAGGATACTTCTTCTCTACAAGCATATGAATAATTACTCCTTCTTTAGTCACTAATGTGTGTACTCCTGAAGAACTATGCAACTTCCAACTCACAATCTTCCAGTCTTGCTGTGAACTCCAAAACATATCTTTATCATCTGAGTTGAATAAAACCATCAAATCTCCCCAAAGTACTCTGTCAAAACCTTCAGGCATATCATCATGAAATCTGTCCATCACTAGTTGATACACAGCATCCAAATCTTCTCTATCAAATATGGACAATACACTCATCAAAGTACTAAAGTGTCTCTTCTGTCCATTACTCCTAATCACCACATTTAACTTAATCTCCTCAAGATGTTCAGCTTGATCAGTTTGTGGTTTAGTTATTATATCCAAACACTCTGTCTTCCATTCTTTTGATAGGATTTTTCTGTCATAGTATCTCATTTCCACTTCTTTTTCTTCATCTAGAGCTATGTTAAATACAATCTCAGTTCAGCATTTCTCCTTGCTCCACTATCATCCTCAGAAGTGTTTTGAATAATCTTCTTTTCCTTTGGACTTCATCTTCTTCCTAGTACCAAAATTTTCTTTTTCTAGTACTCTCTTCATCTTTATCTTCCTCTTTAACTTCTTCTTTACTTTCTTCTTTGTTCATTTCACTTTTAGATAAATCAACTCCTCTCTCATTCATCCTCTTGATCAACCTTTCATCTTCAGTAAACCCAATAGAGATGAAATCTTCATCAGACCTCTTATATTCTCTACAAGACTTGTACTTCCTCAAACGTTCGTTGATTTCAATATAGCATGTTATAGTTTCTACATGCTTTAAGTTAGGTCATCATTTGATTTCTGAGTTGATTCTTGGTTGGAGGTTTATTCCTTATAGCTTCTGATCTTTGTTGAGCAAGGAATTTTCTTTGAGCAGCTATTGTGTCATGAAGGAACTTTGCTCTTTCTTCTATTGTAAACTGCTCTCTTTCTTGTTCTTGAAGTTCTAGCAAGAAGGTCTATCTGCTCATCCTTGACCTTTATTCATCAAGGTCTCTTATAAGTTTTTCTTTTGAGCTTGTTCTTTAGCGGGGGGCTACTATATTTCTTTCCTCTTCTTCTTCCCACTCTTCTTGCACTTTCCTAGCCAACTCTTCATCTTTTCAGCTACTTAAACTTCTTCTCAGCTTGAGGAATACCATCAGATTCACTTTCAGATTCATCCTCATTTCATCTTTCTTCTTCCCTTTGTCTTTTGATCTATCTTTGGAAGAGGCTTCAAGTGAGAAGTGATCTTGTAGAGGTATGGTTAGGTCTAATCAGTTCTTCAACATCCTTCACTCTACACCTTTCTCCCTTTTTCTAGAAATGCTTGGCTGGACTCATGTTGAGGAGAACCTTAGCTATTGTTTCTATCATCTCTAAACATTTTTAGAGTGGAGTGTCTTGACTTGGATGTTTGAGTGGCTTGAGCAGCAATTTCTTCTTCAGTACCTTTCTTATGCCCATCAGTACTTTCACTTTTCTCTTCAGTACCTTCAATGTTCTCTTCAGTACCTTCAAAGTTCTCTACAGTATCTTCATTTTGCTCTTCAGTACCTTCAACTTGTTCATCAGTACCTTCAATTTGCTTATCGGTACTAACTGTGGATCGTAAGTACTACTTTTCAAAGTCAGTACTAACTCTTTCCTTGTCAGTACTAAGTACATCTTCAGTACTAAGTACATTCTCCTCAAACTCCTTGTCTTCATCCACTATATCCATTGTCCTCCCTTCATCTTGAGCATTCTCTGTGTCCATGTGGTCAACTGTATCTTCAGGAACTTCATCAAATAAAGGATCTCTTTGAACTGATGATTCCCCTTTAGCATACTTCCTCCCTTGTTTGGATAGGACTTCTTTGTGTACCTATGTTTCTTTGAGAAGCTCTTTCTTGGGAATCTTTGCTTCAAGGAGACACTTTTCAGATATGCTTTATGGTGCTTTATGACAGGTTTAGCTTGCTTCTTGAGCTTTGTGATCTGAGCCTTCAAGTCTTGTATTTCCTTGGCTTGATCTGAAACCTGTGCACATAGAGAGAGACAAAGATCATAGACACTTTAGAGAGTCATGTCACCCTCATTCCCTAAAAGGGATCTATCACTGGATGAATGACCTCCAAGATTCTCACCAGAAGCTTTTGGGATAGAATCAGGAATAGTTATAGGTACCTCACTAGTTTGAGCAGGGGATGAGTCAGGCTGTGGCTCAAGAGGTATTTCACTAGTGGGAGCAGGAGAGGGTGTAGGTAGTGCTTCAGATGGTCTTTCTGAAGAAGCACCCTCATCCTGAGTTGGTTGGACCAACATAGTAGCAAACAAAGGGGTTACTTTCCCTGAGAAATGTTTACCCTTTTTAACCATGAAAGAAAAAACTTTACTAGTTAAATTATTTACAGGAAAATGATCTAAAGGTACAGACACATTAGCTAGTTGTTTACCTAGAAAAATAGAAATAAAACGTGGATACATAACAAACTTTTTCTTAGCATCTAAATGTCTAATCATACCATCAAAGATTAACTTAGAAAAATTATACTTCTGATTAGATGTTAAGCATATTACAGCAGTGGCAATGTTTGTAGGAATTTGATCCCAAGAGGTGCTTTTGGAACTAAGACAATGATTTATTGTATGAAATAAAAACCTCCATTGGGGTGAAAACAAAGCTTTATTAAAAGTTAACACTGTTAATCCCCCCTCATACCCGCATTTGCTGTATTTCATCAAAGATGGCCTGATTAGGTAATGTGTCTAATGCCCATCAGCATCATCATAGAAGATCACGTCTTATTGTGCCTAGAGATAGAACCAGCCTTGCCAGCTACGTTGGCAGTAATGTGCCTAACATTGTTGATTGTTTTGGACTTAGCAGACGTCCAAAACTGTTCAACAAATGTAGTAGATACTACAAGACTTACAGTGAGAGCATGATGAATTGAACTTCGTTTGAGAAAGTCAATAATCTCGTGAAACTCTACATTCCCTTCAGTCTTCTCTAAGTATGCGATCATGTTATGCTTCGGACATGAATCAAGAACCGCCATTGTACTTGAAAGAAAGAACGTCGTGAAGAGAGATATTAGGGCTTGTAAATGCGATTGTAGGTTAGAGAGAGAATGCGTACGAAACTGCGCAATTGAAATGGGTTTAAATAGGTTTAGGAGACCTAATTTCAAGGAAACCGTTTCAATTTACACTTTGTACCCTTGGCGGTATTTTTCTTTAACCTCTCTAAAGCGGTACAAACTTTGCCCAGCGGTACTAAGTTTGCACTGGCGGTACTAACTTTGTCCACCAAAGAATGAACAATGTAAGTATCAGGAGTGCTGCAGTACCATCAGTAACACTTCTCAATGACTCTCTACCTTCTTTCAAATCTCTGGAAATGCATCATCTATGGTTAACATGATTCTTGATACAAATTATACAACACAGCATATTGCCTCCCTTTAACCAATGCAGCTTATGGATTTATCATCCCAATAGTAACTACCAAGAACTGAAATCTACTAACATCAAATGCCTTGGTGAGTAAATCAGCTACATTGTCATCAGTGTATATTTTAAGCACCTGAATGAGTTTCTTTTCATAGGCATCTCTTATGAAATGGTGCCTAATAGCAATGTGCTTTGTTTTGGAATGATATACAGGATTCTTTACAATGCAAATTGTGCTTTCATTGTCAATGTAGATCTTTGTGTTCATGAAGTTGAACCCATAGTCTAACATTTGATTTTGAATCCACAAAACTTGCCCACAGCAGCTTGCAGCAGCAACATATTCTGCCTCTGTAGTAGAAGTAGCCACAATGGTCTGCTTCTTGCATTGCCAAGAAATGAGTCTTCTGCCAAGAAATTGACAACCTCCTGTTGTGGATTTCCTGTCAAGATTTGCTCCAGCATAATCACTATCTGAGTAGGATTCCAGGTCAAATGAAGACACTCTAGGATACCAAAGACCCAGTTTGGGTTTGCCCTTTAGGTACCTAAAAATTCTCTTGACAGCACTTAGATGGGAAGTCTTTGGAGTTACCTGAAACCTAGAACAAGCACAGACTGCAAACATAATGTCAGGTCTAGAAGCAGTCAGATACATTAAAGAGCCAATATATCATGGGACCTATAAAGCATGAACTTCCACATCATTGGCCTCATCATCCTTTACTAAGGCTTCTGAGTTCAATGTGGTGTACTAGCAGTCTTAACAATTTGCAAGGTCAAAATCTTCAGATTTTGCAACATACTTATCCTGACTATTAAAGATTTACCATTGGTTTTTTGTTTGACTTGTAAAGCCAAGAAGAAGTGAGACTCTCCCATTGAACTCATTTGAAATCTACTCTTCATCGATGCCTCAAACTCATCACCAGCCAAGATTTCTTTTAGACCCAAGAGGATATCATCCACATAGACTTGAACTAGTATGATATCATGTTTGTCATTCTGTAGAAGAGAGTTTTTCAATTGTTCTCTTCTGTATCCATTCTTCAATAAGAAAGTAGATAAAGTAGCATACCAGGCTCTAGGAGCTTGATGTAGCCCATAGAGAGCTTTGACAACTTTGTATACTTTCTGAGGATGTTTAGGATCTAGGAAACCTGGTGGTTGAGACACATAGACCTCTTCATCAATCTTCCCATAAAGGAAGGCACTTTTAACATCCATTTGATAGACTATAAAGCCCATATATGAGGCAAAGGCTAAAAAGATCCTAGGCTTCAAGTCTTGCCACAGGAGCAAAAACCTCATCATAGTCTATCCCTTCCTCTTGCCTATGACCCTGAGCAACTAACCTTGCTTTATTTCTGACAACAACTCCTCTTTCATCCTTCTTATTTCGATAAACCCACTTTGTACCGATAGCCTTCTTCCCATAAGGCAAATCTACTAAGACCCAAACCTTTTGTATCTCAAACTGCAACAATTCTTCTTGCATAGCATCAACCCAGCTTTCATCTTCAAGAGCTTCTGAAATCTTCTTGGGTTCATGTTGAGACAGAAAACAAGCAAATAAACAATGATGAAAGTCCTTGTGGTTTGTTCTCTTTTGCTTTTGAACATAGCTAACAAAAGCATGAGCTTCAGAACTTGTATTGACTTTGCTTCTTGTTTGTACTGCTGAGTTTGGATCTCCTAGAATAAGTGCTCTAGGATGAGTGGAGTGAATCCTTGATGTGGGAATAGGACTAACATTCACAACAGTTTCTAAGTTTGTGAAGTCAGCCACTGCACCCTCATCATCAAAAGATGAAGTAGTGAAAATACCATCAGTGGTATTTTGATAGATATCTTCAAGAGGAGGTATTTCTGAATCATCTTCTTCAGAATGTGTTGGATCAGCAAGAGATAATCCCTCATTAGGACTGGCAGTACTAACTGGTAAGCTAACAGTATTAACTAGGTTAGTACTGCTAGCTTTAGCTGGTGTGCTAACAGTACTAAAAATGTTAGTACTGCTAGGCTTAGCAGCTCCTTCTTTTATAACCAAGGTCTCAAACTTCTTCCTGAGAACTTCAGCTTCATCATAAGCTTCCTTCTCTTGCTTCTTAAGTCTTTCAAGGTCATCCATAAAGACTTGTTCTTCCTCTCTTGGACCTGCTTTCTTATGATCTGTTGTTAATGCTGGAGTATTTGTTGAAGAATAAGAAGGCCATATTGGCAGTACAAAACAGTCTTGAGCAGAGTCATCTTCTTTGTCAGAATCCCCTACATCAATAACATCTTTTGTACCTGCATTTTGGTTAGCTTCTTGTTGACCTGCATGGTTAGCTTCTTGTTGACCTGCATGGTTAGCTTGAGATAATTCATAGAATCAGTTAAGTCTCAGATCAAAAAGCCCAATTTGACATTCCATTTCCTGCACATTTTGTTTAAATTCCTCTAAGAAGGTAATGTGCAGGTTTTCTTCAACTCTTTTGGTTTCTAAATTGTATACCCTAAAAGCCTTGCTTTGTAGAGAATACCCAACTAAAAACCCTTCATCTGATTTTCCAGCAAACTTGCCAAGGTGGTCAATGGTATTCAAGATGGTCACATGGCACCCAAAAGGTCTTATATAACTTATAATTGGTATCTTACCACAGGTTAAAGTCATAAGGTTTCTTATTATGATGCTTGGTCACTTAATACCCTATTAGAACATAACAAGCAGTACTAACTGCTTCAGCCCAAAAAGTGTTAGGTAAAAATGAATCTGCAAGCATGGTCCTTGCAGCCTCAATAAGGGTCCTGTTCTTTCTCTCAGCAACTCCATTTTGTTGTGGAGTTCTGGCATTACTATATTCCCTCTTGATCCCTTTTAACCCACAGAATTCAATGACCTCCTTGTTCTTAAATTCTGTTCCATTATCACTTCTAATGGTCTTAACCTTTTGATTCAATTGGTTCTCTCTTGTCCTTATAAAGGTCCCTTAGATGCACTATTTTCATCCTAAGTTTTCTTAAGAAAAAGACCCAACTAAACTGCTAAAATCATCAGATGTATTACAAAGGCAATGGTCTAATGGTTCAAAGTACAAGCTCCTTACAGATGAGTCCAAACATAATCATATGAAGACAGATTGTAGGGTTTTGGCTAATAAGCTACGCTTTGGCCTTACAAGAGGCCTGTGTTCTTTCCTTTCTGACAAGCAACACAAGTGTGGTCATTTTGAAAAATCTTTGAAGGTAAACCTCTTACAAGGTTTCCCTTCACAAGTTTGTTAAGGTTTTTGAAATTAACATGACCCAGCCTCCTATGCCATTTGTTAGATTCATCAGTTGTGGCCTTGCAATTACCAAGCCAATCTCCTGTAGGTAACAATGTTCTCTAATTGAAACTGTACATGTTGTTTTGTCTAGGATTTTAAGTATACATGATTTTCATCAGTTAACTTAAATCAGAGACAAAACAAGGAACATTCAGAATCATAAAACAAACTGTTCCTTATTTTGTCCACACAATTTTGTGACACAAGCAAAAAATTAAAATGCTGAAGTTTCTTTTCACAGAAGCACACTCCTCAAAATCTAATTTCCATTTTTATTTTACTTTACCAGTGATATAAACCTTTACTAACCTCCTAAAAGCAAACAAGGGCCACCATTAAAGTCTTGAAATTCATCAAGGTAGGCCTTTTCCCAGTCATGTGCCTGGAACATCCACTATCAACAATTCCTTTATTCTTTAGAGCTCTATGTGGATAATCCTAGCACATTTAAATAAAGAGAATAGTTTCTCTTTAGGACCCAACCTGTTTGGGCTTGACTCTGCCTAGTGGATCTTGAAAGAGAGACATTTTCCAAGACTGGATCCACTATTGTATTTGGATCCACCATGGTATCTTTGTGGTCTCCAATTACAACCTACTTAGGGCTTAACAGCAGTTTCCCTTTTTCCCCCAACAGTACTAACTGCATGTACCTTAGCAGTATTAACCTTTTGATTTGAAAATTTTCTTTGTCTAAGATAACTGTTGTCTTTTTGAAAGGCCGTTTATGGTGAATGAGTTTTGTGTAAAACATTTGCTATGGTCCTAATAAACCTCTATTCACAATTAGCTTAAGAGTATGTAGAACTTTCATGCATATGGGTTAGGTCACCTTGTTTGTGCTGTTTAAACTTTGCCTAGCAGAACTAAAATTTTTAGTACTCTTATTTTTAGCAGTACAAACTGGAATTAATACACATTTCTAAGTTAGTCACTGGCTGAAGGAACAAATTGATTTGTTTAATTCACTCCATGCACATATTCAACCATTTTTTTAAGTCGGCTTTCCTGCCATCCTCCTTCTCATTGAAAAAGAAAATCACAATCTCTAATCAAATGATTAAGACTACCACATACAAAACATGCTCTTACAGCAAACCCATGCCACCAATTCTTTCTTAACAAACAACTTTAGAATTTTTGACTATGTGTGTTTTTTGACTTTAGACATTTTCCCTAGGATTTTTTACTTGTTGGTTAGCAAAACTAGTGATTCTTGTTGTTTTGTTAGTGGGGGGGTATAATACACCACATTCATCATCACCCATCTGATTCATACTCCTCAATGATAGGAGCATCAGACCAGAACCTTTAAAGTGACTTTCTACATTAAGATCAATGACAACTGGTTCAGACACCAATTCAGAGTAGGTTCTGTACTATGTTAGATTCACAAGGGTATCAACATTCACTGATTGGGATTTAGATTCACTAGTTTTAGTCCTGTTTTGGACCATATTAAACTGAGAGTAATCTATTCAATTCAGTTCCCTAGTGGGCATATAATTCCCGAGTCAGGGTGGTGGGTACAGCATGCATTCCTTCATTGCAAACCTATCATTCATAGTGTTGTTTTCTAAATCACTCTCTTATTCATAAAAACACTCTGTAAATACTTCATTTCAAAACTCAAAATACCAATCATATCTGTGATCCCCATAACCTAAGCCCAAACTTATCTTTAGCACCATTTGGGTTTTATAGCAATTTTACCAATATTCCTTAGAAGAAACTAAGCATTTTCTACTTTGCCTTAATCTTCTTTTTCTTTTTGAGCTTCTGCCAATAATTTCTTATGGTATGTGAGAACATCTGTTTTATCATCTAAATCTATTTTCATAAACTTTATCTTTTGTTCATACCAAAGTTGTCCTTGTTGATGAGCAACTAACTGTGCTTCAACTTTCTTAAGACCTTAAGAATATGCTTTTATTTCTATGCTTGCATCATTAAGTTGTTCTCTTTGAGCATCATACTTTTTTTTTAAGATTACATAAACTCTTATAAACTTAGTAGAACAAGAATACCTCTGTGTCTGAGTCTGAACTGTTGCAAGCCATCAAAGCATAATCATCACATCTGAATGAGTTGTCAATCCACACACTTCACATCAACTGTCACCAATGCCTTAGAATCCTCCTTTTGTCCAGTTCTGCTCCCATCCTTATTTCCAGAATTCCATGCATCCCTTCTCCTATTATCTTGAGTTCCCTTAAATCTACACTCTCTAGCAAAATGGCCTGTCTTGTGGCAATTGTAGCATTCCACTTTGGTTTTATCAAAGCCAATTGGTTCTTTTGCATCAAATTGTAGCTTTCTACCAGTCTTCTTGTAAAACTTTTTCATATCTCATTAAGATCATGGCCACCCTTCCACTTTAAATCATTTCTTCAAGATCAATTCATCATCTGTTCCAAGTCCCACAGGTCCAGTTGAGGGGCAACTTGATTGATTAACAAGTAATGAGTATGATGAAGTTGTTCATACTTTGAGTTTTGACCAGAAGGATTGGGAACACAATAAGCTGTACTAACTTCATTAGTACTGCTGGTGTTCTCATAGACAAAGCTAACATTATTTTATTTGTTATTTGCGCTATATGATGGAATTGAATGCAGTCGAGCCTTTTATATCACTCTCAAAGAACTCTCATTATTGTACAAAATCATCAAAACTAATTAGTGTCCCCCCGGAGTGGATCTCATAATTAGGGAAACCTTGTGACCATAATAGGCAGAAGGTAGAGATCTTAGGAACTTTTGATTAGCATCCTCATTAGATACTCCTGCACCATGAATCTCTAACTGACTTAGAAGACTTTGGAACCTATCAATAAACCTTTGTGAATCCTGTTTTGTGTTTGATACCGAGAATCCTTCAAACAGATGCTATCAAGATATACTTTTGCATCTATTGGATTCGTCAATTTCCACCACATCTTGGATTTAAATGCATCCACACATTTCTTTGTGCATCTGTCCATCTATGGAACTTTGCAAGATTGATCTCTAGTAGTTCCATAACAAGATGGTTTCTTGCTTTTCTCTCTCTTTCTCAAGCTTACCAATCTCTTAGCAGTTCTAGGAGGCAAAACCTTAATTTGGTCCCTGTATGTATTGTAGTGATTGATACAAGGGACCATACCCATTTTGGAATAACCTCACCATATTGGATAAGCTCAGGATGAGCCCAATAGTGCTCCATTTTTCATAGCCCAAGTTATCATAATTCTCACCTTTTTGAGAAATAGGCATCTTGATGGTTAAATTAAAAGAGGAGTTGGTTGGGTTGGTGTTTGTGATGATGATTGTGGAGTTGTGGTGGTGGAGAATATCTTCTGTGAAGATGATTCATCAAGTTTATTTTAGGAATAAGAGAGTTTGATTTGTTTGTTTTTCTTATTCAGAGTTTCTCACAGGCTCTGATACCACTTGTGAGCCCCTAAACGAATAGATCTTTGCAGCCTATAACGGATAATAGCCAAGATGTATAAATACAACTGACTATATAGAAACACTGATTATGAATACAATATGTTGATGCGGAATCTCAACACACGTACTAAGAAAAACAATATATATAACTAAATAACAACTCCTATTACATCAGCTTTTTTAACACTTATAGAATACTACTTTTTTGATATAATATGCTATGAGATATCTAGAGGACGTATATCTAACTATGCCCAAAGGGATCCTTTTATAAACTAAGGATAAACCCATAATATATCAAGGTGGAGCAGAACATGCTTAACCAAAACCAACTTTCTTTTCCTAAGAATATCTCATTCATATCTCTTAAACGTACTAACTATTTACTAACTAAACGGAGAACAAACTAATCGCTCAGTACTTACATTTGTAATGTCGGTACTAACTACACTAACAGTACTAACTATTTGTACAGTCAGTACTAACTTACTAAAACATAAATCCTAACACCAAGGGAAACAGGCTAGGGGTAAGGCATTCATGTTGGGAGAAAATGAAGCTCGCCAGGATCCGAACATTGTGACAGGTACGTTTACTTTGAACAATCATTTTGCCACTACCTTATTTGACTCTAGTGTCGACTATAATTTTGTTTTCACTACTTTTATACCTATTTTAGGCACTGAGCCCAGTGAATTAGTTTCAATATAATTGAGATAGCTAGCTGCTGTCCGAATAGAGATTGATAAGGTTAATTAAGGTTGCAAACTAAATCAAGGGTCTGTCCTTTGACATCGATTTGATACCTTTTGGGCATGGGAGTTTTGATGTGATTATAGGAATGGACTGGTTATCTAATTATAAGGCTGAAATAATATTGTCATTAGAAAAGTAGGAGGATACCACTACCGGATGGCAAGGTGCTTAGAGTATTAGGAGGGAAAGACCGGAAGAGAAAGCGAGACTTTTGATGAGTGCTAAGGCTAGCGATAAAAAACAAGGAGAGATTGTTGTAGTTAGAGATTTTCCTGACGTATTTCTGGATGATTTATCAGGATTTCCACCTCTCCAAGAAATTGAGTTCCGGATTTAGTTAATCCCTGGATCTGTATCGATTGCAAAGTTTCCCTATCGTTTGGCACCTTCTGAATTAGAGGAGTTGTCAGGACAACTCAAGGAACTCCAAGACAAAGGTTTCATTCGACCAAGTTCGTCATCTTGGGGAGCGTCGGTATTGTTCGTTAAGAAAAAGGATGGTTCTTTTAGGATGTGCATTGATTATAGAGAATTGAACAAGTTGACTGTTAAGAATCGTTATCCGCTTCTTAGGATTGATGATTTATTTGACCAACTACAAGGGTCGCAGCTTTTCTCAAAGATAGATCTTAGGTCTGGATACCATCAGCTGAGAGTGCATGAGGATGACATTCCAAAGACTGCGTTTAGAACTCGTTATGGACATTTTGAGTTCACAGTAATGCCCTTTGTTCTGACTAACGTACCATCAGTATTCATGGATTTGATGAATAGAGTTTGTAGACCTTATCTTGATAAGTTTGTGATAGTGTTTATAGACGATATCTTAATCTACTCTAAGACTCAAGAGGAGCATGTAAAACACTTAAGGTTAGTCTTGAAACTGCTCAAAAAGAAGAAACTGTATGCTAAGTTTTCTAAGTGTGAATTCTGGCTAAGAGAAGTGCAGTTTCTTGGGCATGTGATAAATGGTAATGGGATTCATGTAGACCCTAGTAAGATTGAAGCTGTTAAGAATTAGAAAGCCCCTAGAACTCCGACTGAGATTCGTTCATTCTTAGGATTGGTTGGATATTACCGTAGGTTCATTGTGAACTTTTCTAAGATATCTAACTCTCTTACTATCTTGACTTAGAAGTGTAAGACTTTCGATTTGGGTGAGGAACATGAATTGGCATTTCAAACCTTGAAGGATAAGTTGTGTAATGCGCCTGTTCTAGCTCTCCCCGATAGACCGAAAGACTTTATGGTATATTGCGATGCGTCCGAAATAGGACTAGGTTGTGTGTTAATGCAAAGAGGTAAGGTGATCGCCTACGCGTCTAGGCCGTTGAAAAATTCATGAGACGAATTATACGACCCATGATTTGGAATTGGAAGCAGTTGTGCTTGCCCTTAAGATTTGGAGACATTATCTGTATGGGACAAAGAGTGTCATTTATACAGATCATAAGAGTCTTCAGCACATCTTTAGTCAGAAAGAGTTGAATATGCGACAGCGTCGCTGGATAGAGTTGTTTAGTGATTATGACTGTGAAATTTGCTACCATCCGGGTAGTGGGCGGGGGGGGGGGGGGGGGGGGGGGGGGGGGGGGGGGGGGGGGGGGGGGGGGGGGGGGGGGGGGGGGGGGGGGGGGGGGGGGGGGGGGGGGGGGGGGGGGGGGGGTGAGGGGGGGGGGGGGGGGGAGAATTGGTGGGTGAGGATATAAGTAGCAAGGAAAGAGTAAAGCCTAAAAAGTTAGAGCTATGAATATGATCCTTTAGTCGATTATCAAGGATAGGATACTGACGGCTCAGAAGGAGGTTGTGGATGAGTTTGCAGGATTATAGAAAGGTTTGGATGATATGATAGAACAGAGAAGTGAATGGGGAATCTTTGTACTACCCTATCGAATATGGGTACCTTTGAAGGGTGAGGTGAGAACCCTGATAATAGATGAAGCATATAATTCGAAGTACTCTGTACACCCAGGAGCTGATAAGATGTATTATGATTTGAGAGATAGGTATTGGTGGCCTGGAATGAAAAAGGACATAGCTAAGTATGTTCGTAAGTGTTTGACTTGTTAAAAATTTAAGGCTGACATCAAAAGTCCATCTTGCTTGCACTAGCAACCTGAGATCCCTCAATATGGAAAGAATGAATAGTATGGATTTTAGTGACTAAGTGCCTAAGACTAGTAGTGGCATGAACACAATTAGGGTCATTGAGGACCGATTGACTAAGTCTGCTCATTTCTACCTATGCGTGAGGATTATAAGATGGAATAGATTGGCTAGATAGTATTTGAATGAGATAGGTTTTGCTAGACATGCCGATCTCGATATATCGACATAGATATGCGTTCATCACACAGGTTTTGGTCAGTTAATGCAAGAGAGGCATTAGGAACTCGTTTAATACATGAACGGCTTATCACCCTCAGCCTAATGGTCAGAGAGAGGCGTACTATTCGGACTTTGGAAGAAATGCTTAGAGCGTCCGTCCTAACTTCATAGTAAGTTGGGATATCATCTTCCGTTGGTTGAGTTTTCGTATAGACAATAGTTATTCATTCTAGTATGGAGATGCAACTCCATTTGAGCTTGTATGGTAAAGAAACGTGTGTCATTCCCAATTAATTGGGGCTGAAGTAGGAGAATGGCAGTTGATAGGACCTGAGTTAGCGCAAGAGACTACCGAGAAGATCACGCAGATTAAGGATAAATTTAAGGTTGTGCGTGATCGACAGAAAAGTTATGCTGATAATAGAGTAGAACCTCTAGAGTTTAGATGGGGTGATTTAGTCTTAGCTCAAAGTGTCGCCCTTAGAAAGGTATGGTACGCTTTGTGGTAGAAATAGAAACTAGCACCTAGATGGTATATGGACCTTTTGGAGATTACTGATAAGGTAGGCCATGTGTCCTATTAGTTAAATTCCTAAAGGAGTTGAAATGTGGTTCATAACCCGTTCCAACCCACGTTGAACTTAAGAGTGTTTGTGCTGTTCTAACACTTATGCAAGTTCCTTTGGATGAATTCAATTATAGCTAAGGTAATTTTGTGGAAGAGCCTGTGGAAATCTTGGCAAAGGAGTTTAAGAAGCTAAAGTGTAGAAGGAATTGCAATCAGTCCAAGGTTCGTGAAATTCAAATGGTCCTAGAATTCACGTAGGGAACATGAGGATCAGATTAAACTAATGAACACCCGCATTGTTTAGTGATTATTATTAAGCCTAATTATGGGATCGAAATTATGTTTAAGGGGTTAGAATAAGTAATCAATTGCCCCTTTATGTATTTTGAATATTTCATTTGCAGTCCTTTGACTATTTGATCTTTTGTTATTTATTCAGATAAGTGTACTGTGTTGACGATGGTGATTATTTGTGAGAATTTGTGGTATAATTATGCTTATTTGTTAAATAATATTATCCATTTTTAGAGGTTATTATATGTTATATGTATTCCGTGTTGGTTGACCCCGTGAATTTTTGAGAAATGCCGACAAATGAGTACCTAGCACGTCCGTTATGTCAAAATGAGTTTTGAAGGGTTTAAAAGTGGTAAATATGTCGTGTAAAAACTCTAGGTTAAGAAAATTATTTTAAGGTTGAATAACAATGCTAATTAACTTTGGGAAGTATTTTACGGTTGATATGGTCAAGGAGGTACAAGGAGGTATGATTTAAGCCACTTGTCTATATATAGTAAGGCATGTATATTCCCTACCACTATACCTTTCCATTCATTCTCAATTTTCATTTCAAAAAATAAAACACCACTTGTGTGTGTAGGTCGTCCGAAATATCCAACAACAAACATCCATAAATTTTTCCAACTTGATAAAAACGTGATATGTTTCAGGGTTATACGAGTATTTGAGTAATCATTAAAAAAAAAAAAAAAAAACAAAAAAATAAAAAAAATTAAAAGCAAGTATTTTTAAAAATAAAAAAAAAAAAAAAAAAAAAAAAAAAAAAAAAAAAGTTGGGGGGAGGGTGGGTGTCGTTGGTGATGTGATGTGTATGGTTTCACGTTTGGGGTGTCCGGTTTAAGGTCGAAATCTGACATTTTTTTAATATTTTCCTGTTTCCCTGTAATTTTTCAAATTTAAATTTCGTTTGTCCTTTATGGAGGTTTGTATTGATGCATAGATGTTAGTTGTACAAGTTGATCGTTATGAAAATCGATTTTTGGAAACGAAACGGATAAAAAAGGTATGTTTGGTTCGTCGGATATAAAAAGGGAAAAGGGGGGTTTTGTAGTTTTGATATTATGGTCATGATAGTTGATCCGGCTATCATCAGTTGAGTGTACGCGAAGAAGATATTCCCAAAACTGCATTCAGGACGAGGTACGAACATTCTGAGTTCACGGTCATGCCTTTCGGTTTGACTAACGCTCATGTGGTATTCATGGACTTTATGAACCGCGTATGTAAGCCGTATCTTGAAAAGTTTTTCATCGTCTTCATTGACGACATCCTGATTTATTCGAAGTCTAAAGGGGGGCACGGAGTTCACCAAAGGTTGATATTGGAGTTGCTTGAAAAGGAGAAATTATTCGGGAGATTTTCGAAATGCGAATTCTGGCTACAAGAGGTTCATTTTCTCGGACATGTAGTCAACAGTGAAGGTATACATGTGGATCCCAGCAAAATTGAAGCAGTGAAAAATTGGAAACCCCTGAAGCCCCCTTTTGTGATAAAAGAATTGATACGAGAACGAGAACCTTATACTTGATATTGGTTAATTGTGTAACCATGATAACAAGTTTCGTCCTAACATTCGTGTTTCGGAGATGGTACTTATTTGGAGGAGTCGAAGTTCTTTGGTAACAAAACATGTAAAGGTGAGATACTTTTGAACACTTATTTTTTAAAAACATGATGAACTAGTATTTTTCAACGGCTACATCCTTTAGCGTCAAAACTTATGTATTATAAGGCATGCAAACATCAAATTTTGTTGAATATTATTACTCAACCAACATTCGGAAAAATGTTTATAAAAAATATATATATAAATTTCTTTTCGACCAGTTTCATTGTGTTTAGTTATTATGACTTTAAATTTTTATGAAAAACTTTATTACGACTCAAAATTTCAAAAATCATTATTTCGACATCAAAATTTTTTAAAATAAAAAAAATAAAAAAATTAATGATAATAATGATAAAATTTTATATTTTATGTTACTTGAAATACATTTTTGGTCAAAAACCTTTTTATTATGATTTGTGTTAGGAACCAAACCTTGTTGTAAGTTACTACGAAATACAAACTTTTTGGCAGACATATCTTTTTGGATAACAATTATTGTGGAAGTTTTGAAACCATATATGTGAAAACGTTTATCTTTTTCTCTATATAAACTTCTGTCGCAACTGTGTTTGAAAGAATGTTATTTCATTTTAAGCTGCATCATATAAATGTACGGTACTCGAACTATACTTTGGTCAAATTACTTACTCAACAGATATTGTGGACAAAATTAAAACCATGTCTCCAAGACGAAACACGCGTAACACAGGAACGAATCTTGAACATCAATTATTGTACATCTGTAACTTACAAACCTAGAACGGATACGAGTCTGAATCGCCCAAACCCTGTTCTAGCTATCAAAGGAAATCACGACCAAGGGAACAATAGGAATCAGGCACGTGATAGTGCCTTCGACATATGTACCGCTGAAGATCAGCAAGATCCAAACATCATGACGAGTACCTTTTCTTTCATCGATCATCTTCTACCGTAATATTCGATTCCGATGCCTATTTTTGTTTTATTTCTACCGACTTCTTTCCCTTGATTAACTCAAAACCTAGTGTCGTAAACCCCGGTTATGAGATCGAAATAGCTAGCGGCCTTAAAGTGGTAACCAATATGATTGTTCGAGGTAGTAGATTTGAATTAGAAGGTTATACACTTATCATCGATTTGAATCCTTTTGGTCATGTTAGTTTAGACATGATCGTAGGATTGGATTGGTTGTAAAAAAGCTTAGAGCTGAGATAGTTTGCTTTGAGGAAATAGTCCAAATTCCGTTATCGAACAGAGAGATTTTGGAAGTTCATAGAGAACATACGGAAGGAAAACTGAAATAGCTGAAGACTGTGAAAGCAAGTGAGCTGAAATACCCTCGTTTCGTGAAGTTGAATTTCGCATAGATCTTGTCCCTGAAGCCATGCCTATTGAAAAATCACCTTATCGTTTGGCACCTACAAAAGTGCAAGAACTGTCCAACCAGCTTAAAGAGCTCCAAGAAAAAGATTTCATACGACCTAGCTCCTCACCTTGGGGAGCCCCGGTCTTGTTTGTTAAAAAGAAGGATAGTTCGTTCCGTATGTGTATAGACTATCGAGAGCTGAACAAGCTAACTCCAACCAAGGCGGAAACGCGGGGTGTAACATATTAATAAACATCACACAAGATGATAGATAAAACACCATACATAAATTAAGATAAAAGAAAATTATCCGAATTACAACATTTCCAAGTACAAGTTTAAAAAGTACAAATGACAATAACTTGAGAGAAAGTAGACATCTTGAACATGTCCAATTGCAATGCACTAAGTTTCCATTTTACGAATGTCACCTAAAAAGCATGATAAAAACGATCAACTATCAAAATAGTTGGTGAGCTCACAAGATTATACACAAAAAATATAGTTTTAGAAAAAGAATTGATATCCGGTATTAGTTTGCCAACTCAATGGCAAGTAATCAAAAACAAACCAAGTATCCAAAACAACTCAAGTTTTCAAAACAGTTCCCGTTACATAAAGTAACGTAATACAAAATCAAATCGACATATATTTACGTTATAGTGTTCATGCGAGGCACTACTTAAACGTATTCAGCCTAACCGTTCCAAACATCCAATCAAGTTCTAGTTGTATAGTGTGGCACAAACACTTAGTACTATGCACCCTTGTGCGGAGAGTGAGGAGGGGCTAATCTCCTAATAGCGCTATCCATAAGTAATAACGTCTCAATCCCGATGAGGGGGATAATGAGTTAAAAGTAGTGGCAGGTTCCAAGCATCAAACAACATATATATCAAGTTCAAAGTTCAACACGTTTCCAAAGTTCAACAAGTTCAAATCCAGTTTCATACGTTCAAAACAAGTCCAAGTTCAAATGTGCTCAAAAGATTTATTACTTAAAAGTAAAAGCATAACAAACGACACATCATGCTTTCCACCCTAAATCATTTAAAACATGTAAAAAGGGGAATGTGAGAAACTCACC
>BQNB010077085.1:0-30953 GCA_026074375.1 Tanacetum coccineum | reverse complement strand
TTAGGTCAATTCATGAGCTCACTAACACAAATGAAGGGACAAATCAGTCTTTATCAAAGGATTACTTAACCTCTCCCAATCAAAGGCCACGTCAACAATGGAGAAGCACAAATTCGTATGGGTTTTTGAACTAAATCACTCACAAAAGAAGCACAATGTCACAATCAAAGAGAATGACAGCCTGGCAATCCTCAGGTGTCTACAAATCAATCCAACGGCCACAATTGATGCTCAAATGATTGAAGAAATGATTGGCCAGGATTAAAAGTATTGGAGAGCAAGGCAAGAGGCTAGAAGGATCCAAGGCAGGCTATAAATAGAGCCTCACTTCTCACACGAGAAAAGGGGAGTTAGTCGTAGTTTTTAATTTAGTGTAGCTTAAATTTTAGCTTAATTATGTTTTAATCTTGTAATTTTCCTTTAAAAGTATTGTAAGCAAGTTTTAAGTTTTTATAAATGTCAATCACTTTTCTAAAATCTCTCCAAGTTCCCTTTTTAATAAACTCTCTAAATAAGCTAAGTCTTTCTCAATAAGCTAATGAAGCGCATTTAAAACTCTTCAGTATATAAGCTGAATAGAGCTATATTGAATTCAGTATTTATCTTACCTAAACCTTAAAACCAGATTAACTACATGACCTTATTGGAAATGAGCCTTTTTGGAAGGGGATCTAAAATTGGAAGAAGATTCCCAATACTTTACCCTACTTATCGTAATAAGGCGCTAGGGAGCTTTAGTGCTTAAATGGATCTTTCCTGTTTAGACTAGAGAGTTTATGTAGTTTCCTTACATTTCCCTTTAATTCTAGCTTTAAATAGTAATCTCCATTGCTTTTCCTATACTAGTCAGCTATTGGTCTTATACTCTTCGCTTATATTAATGCTTAAATTAGAGTTTTATCTATCTAAATCATCTTAGATTGTTTATCTGTTTTCCATTTTCTTAGTTTAATTCACATATATTTCATGATTATTGTGCTTAAAAACCTCTTAAAAACCAAAAATATAGTAAAAATACTTACGTCTTAGCATTCTTGCTTATCTAGTGATTAATTCATGCCTTATAAAGTTGTTATAAATCTATTAATTGTCTGGTATTGAGCATTTGTTTATTAGATTTCAAATTTAGTAGCTTAATCATAACAGTCATAGTAGTAAATTAGTGTTTGGTTTAAGTGTCTTTGACCTCTAAAAGTTAAAGAGACTTGTGCAATTTACTTGATTCAGCTGAGTTTTCATTTAAGATTAGTAGGTTCATTAGGTTGTTATTAGATTAGAGTTAAAATTTCAAAAGTCAGTGGCTTTATTAATCTTGGTTTTTAGCACCAGGACCGTTTTCCCTTCTTTAGCTTGCGTTTAAATGATTTTGCCTGCATTGTGTTCATACACACTCATTTGAGTGTGTTTGAGGTAGTGATAGTCACTAGGTTTGGCTGCATTTTAGATTTTGTGGTATACCCAATTGCACCAGCAGTACTAACATAAGTTAGTACTGCTGATATTTAAGCCCCAATTTAAGCCAGCAAACTTAGGATTTAGTAGCTTATCTTTTAGATTTTTATAGTTTAGACATAGCTTAATATAGACTAGTGCTTATTTTTCATTTCCAGTTAAGTTTACTATAGTACAAAGTTGTTTGAAAGTAGCTTAAACTGCCAAAAAGTCAAAAATAGTACTTAGGAATTTTAGAATCTTAATTTGTTAATTTAGCTTGTGATTCTAGATTTTATAGCTTATATAGGTAGATTATAAGTAGTTTAATAAGTCCTCAAAGTTTTAGAGTCCAGTTTAGTTTTTTAAGGTTTTTAGCTTTGATTTTGTGCTATTTTGCTTATTTCCTGAGTTTGCTTAATTCCTGAGTTTGCTTAATTCATGCTTAATTTCAGTAGCTTAAGAGGATTTTTAGCTCTAGTTTCTTTTCTGAATTAGCTTAAGCATCATATAAGCTTTTTAGAATTTCTTTCCTTTTTAATTTTGAGCTTAAAATAAGCTTTTTAGAGCTTATTAAGTAAAACCATAGGTTAAGTCCTCCTTTCTGAGGTCAGAAGCTTCATAAGCTCTTTTTGAGCTTATTTGTGGTTTTAAGCTATAAGTGTTTTCATTAAAGTTACTTGCCTTAAGCTGTTCTTCAACTTTGCTCTTTAAAGTTTTTAGTAATAAGTTGTTTTTAAATCCTAAGTGCTTATTGGGCTTAGGTTGTTATCGGGTTAGGTCCTCAGGGACCATTCTTGTAATTTTTCTGTTTTAATCGTTTCTTTGTTAATCCTTGCTTGTTAAATGCTTTAGCCCCGTTAGCCCTTAAGTCTTTTACATTGTTAGTCCCTAGGTTAGTTTTTAATTAATTTTAATTAATAATTAGGGTTTAGTTTTAATTAGTTTAATTAGTCTTTAATAAAAAGTAAAAATTAGGGCTTTTATTTTTAGTAAGTTTCTGTACTTTTTCTTTATTTAGTGTAATTTTTATAAAATTTTTAGGATTAAAATTTTAATATTTTATTATTTTTAAGTTTTTAATTAGTTTAAATCTTTAAAAAAATCATATCTTTAAATCTAAAAAGCCAAAAATAGTAATTCTTTTTTCTAAAATTTTCTTTTTACTTATTTTATTTAGGAAAAATATAATTTCAATTATTTTTATATTTTTTATATTTTCTAGGATTTAATTAGTTTTGAATAGTTTTTAATTCTTAAAAAAAATCAAAAATATTCTAAAAAATATTTTTTCTTTTTCTTAAAATTTTCTTTTATCATAATTTAGGTTTAGAAACTTAATTTGCAATTTTAAAGTTTTAATTTAGTAGGTTTGCTTAATTGTCGCGTTTTAATTGTTTCCCGTATTTGTTTAATTGTTTAGTGCCTTTAATTTTCCATTTTAATTGTTGTTTTTATTTAGTAGTCATAGCTTATCAAATCATCTATTTTCTTATTCAAATCATAATCCGGACTTAAACGAGGTTTCAATTTCACTAGTCGTTGGGGAAACGACCCGGGTGATCATATTTGCCCGGTTTAATATACGTACTATATATTATATTATATATATTTTTGAGAGTGAATTTTCCTTAGGGAATTTTCTTAATTGCTCTTTGAAGTATTATATTTTATATATATTTTAGGTATATAAAACTTTACATCAGTTTTTGGCGCCGTTGCCGGGGACTAGTGTTTAAGATTCCTTCGTTTTTAGTTTATTGGTTTGAAGATCCTTTCACCCTCGAAAGTTTCATTCTTATTTTATAATTCAAAAGTCCAAAAAAATCATAAAAAATATTAAAAGTAAAAATATTTTCCTTTTCTTTTTAGTATAAGTAAAAGAAAAAAAATAGAAAAATCAAAAATATAAAAAAAAAATCTTTCTTTTTAATTAAGAAATAAAAGTCACCAATTGGTAAAAATACCAAAATATAATACTCTCAACGGAGGTATTATCATAATCAATTCCGGTGAACTTGTTGGTTCCCAAATCGAACTAAAGATTTAACACTTGCCATTTGTGTCTCTACGAAGTACGGCTCACCTTGAAAAGCAATTTTTGAGAGCTACCGTGAAGTAGTTGATTATTTGGTTTAAGTCTCTTCCGTGTAACCGTTAAAATTCATTGTTAAAAAAAAATTAGTGTAAAGTTTTGCTTTTTGATTTTTAGTTTTTCTTTTTATGCGCACTCGTTCGCAATCTCGAAGACGTCGACAACAACAAACTCTTCCGGTTGTTGTTGAAAATTTTGATTTAGAAGAACCAATTGTCGATCATAACATTGTTCCAATGGCCGACAATCGAACAATGGCCCAAATGTTACAAGCACCCATCGAAGGGTATGAAGATGCTATAGTTGTTCCACCGATCAATGCTAACAATTTCGAGCTTAAGCAACCTTTAATCAATCTTGTGCAAAGCAATAAGTTTACGGGTAGACAAGATCCTCACAATCACCTTCGATTTTTTAACAAGGTCACTTCAACGTTTAGACATCCCGAAGTTCCGAACACTTCGATTAAGCTTTTGATTTTTTCCCTTTTCTCTAGACGGTGAAGCCCGAGATTGGTTAGACAAGGAACCTCCTAGATCAATTCTCACATGGGACGACCTTGTTTCAAAATTCATAAACCAATTCTTCCCACCATCAAAAACAACAAGTTCAAAATCAATTTTTCCCACCTTCAAAAACAACTTACCTTCGAATGAAATCACTACTTTTTAAACCAAAAACCCTAATGAAACTTTCAACGAATCATGGGAACGTTTTAAAGGACTCCTTCAGCAATGTTCCACACCATGGGCTTTATTTTTTTTTTTTTTTTTATTTATTTTTCGAACTACACCAACTTGATAGTTTTAAAATTCCTTGAATACCAATGATCAAGGATGACCTTAATATCCGCGCGGGTGGAAATTCTAAGATAAGAATGCCATCAAGAAGGTTAGCGATTATTAAAATCAAGTTAAAGTTCGTTACTCAAAGGAAGTCGTTTGCTAATGATTCAAGAAGTTAGTACGGATGCTCCTCTTTCAAATTCTCACCTTATAATAAAATCTTTTCGATATACAACAAATTAGCCGCTTCACTCGAGGATAAGATACTATCAAGAATGAAACAATTGATGAATGGAAATGAAAGCTATTAGAGTTGTTATCAACTTCCGCACCCATCAAACTGTTTGAGGAAGTATGTGTTTACGTGTGGATCGAATCACATTTTAACCATTTGTCCGTTAACTCGAGGTGGAAACGATTTTTCCCGTTTGTTCATGACAACATCCAACAATTTTCAACCAAACAGCATCCGTTGGTAAATTTTCACCAAGAAACAACCGATCTAATTTGGCAAGTAAATGAAACCGCCAACGTGTTTCAATCAACCAAATGTTCAAAAAACCAAAACTGTTAACCAAGGAAACAATTTTAAATCAAAACAAAACCGTGGAAGGCAATTTTAACACCAAAACCGTCAAAACAACCAAAATCAAGTTTTCCAAGCATCAACCAAATATACCAACCACCAAAAACAAATCACCTTTGGTTAATAAGCTTTAACCTCCCTTTTCCACAAATTCCAAGGTGTTTCCTAAAACAGATTTTTGAAAGTTATTGCTAAAGCTAATGATGCTAACATGATAACATGCACATGAAGTTTGGATAATTTTTAAATGAACCAAAATGGATTTTCAAAAATTTACACTGATCTCAAAAATAACAAGTGAATTTCCATAAGATGATGCTCAGATTTTTCATGCAAAGCTATTACACCAACCAAGCTTCAATTTAAGTACGTTTACCAAGCAGATACCATTCCAAAACCAAGAAGATGAAGCCAAGGCAAATACAACTCGTAGTGTGTGTTTTAATACGTTGGACCTCCGATGTCCCACCGCCTGTTGTGGAAAAGGAAAGTAAGGTAACAAAGGATACGGAGCTACCGAGCACCGAAGACATCCAACCTCCTCCATTGGTCCAAGAACAAACCAAAGACAAAGAACCAATCGAAGAACCTTCTTTCGTTGCTAACAAAGCCAAACCTAATTTGCCTTACCCGTCGAGACTCAACAAACAAAAGATTCGTGGAAAAATGATGACATTCTATCTTCAAAGTTTAATGGAAATATTTTGAAACCTTCATTTGATATTAGTTTTGCGGAAGCCCCCTCATCCATAATGCAAAGTTTGGCTTCCGATGTTTTAAAAAAGATGTTAAATAACAAAGACAAGTTGATCGAATTGACCAAGACACCTTTGAATGAGAATTGTAGTGCGGTTTTGTCCTAATAAAGCTCGGAAAAGCTAGGACCCCGGTCGATTTCTACATATCCATGTTGATTTTATTTGAGTCGAGTTACTTAGCCCTTGCCGATTTAGGTGCTAGTATCAATCTCATGCCTTTATCCATTTGGAAAAAGCTTCAACTCCCGGGCCTAACTGAAACAAAAATGGTATTAGAATTAGCCGACCGTACAATTTCCAAACCAACCGGTGTAGCCGAAAATGTTTTTGTTAAGGTAGGAAAGTTCTACTTTCCGCCGAATTTAGATGTCTTGAATTTATAATGCCTGATCCTACGAGTACCGTCCATACTCGGGAGAGCCCTTTTCTTAGGACTGGCTCAAGCTTTAATAGATGGTTAATAACGAAGGAGAGATTACTCTTAGGAATGATGATCAATCTTTAACCCTTAAATGTGGTGATGCGCCTTCCATTTCATACAACAATCTCGAATCGTTGAAGAAAGTTGATCTAATCGATGTCGCTTGTGAAATTTATTCACAAGAAGTTCTTGGATTTTCCGATTCCGTTGCTTACAACAATCCTTCTCCGTACTACGATCCGTTGGTTGGTCAAACTTTCATCTCCGACACTTACTCCATTGATGAAAGCCGATTTTTCCTAACTCTTTGAAGAAGCCGATGCTTTTATAGCAATCGATGATGAACCAGTTTCGCCAGTTTGCAATACTACGTACTATGATCCCGAGGGTGACATTCTCATTCTCGAAGCACTTCTCAACAGTGATCCATTACCTCCACCAAACCAAGGAGATTACTCACCCGGAATTCAAAAAGATCTTAAAGTTGTTGAACCACAGAAGTCTTCACTCGAATATGCTACTTCTTATGAACCAAAAGTTGAAATTCTAGAAGTCGAACTTAAAGAGTTACCTCCGCATCTCGAGTATGCATTTTTAGAGGAAAATAACAAGCTTCCAGTCATAATTTCAAAAGATTTGAGCCTAGAAGAAAAGACCTCACTCATTAATGTTTTGAAAAACCGAAAACAAGCAATTGCTTGGAAACTTTCTGATATCCGAGGCATAGATCCAGAGTTTTGCTCTCACAAAATCCTTTTAGAAGATGATTACTTACCTTCAGTCCAACATCAAAGGAGGGTTAACCCTAAAATCCACGACGTCATCAAGAAAGAAGTAGAAAAACTTCTTGACGCAGGATTGATTTATCCGATCTCGGATAGTCCATGGGTTAGTCCAGTCCATTGTGTTCCTAAAAAAGGTGGTATGACCGTTGTCACAAACGAAGAAAATGAGCTGGTGCCTACAAGATTAGTCACGGGATGGAGAGTTTGCATCGACTATCGAAAGTTGAACGAAGCAACTTGTAAAGACCATTTTCCGTTACCATTCATGGACCAGATGTTAGAGCGATTAGCCGGCAACGAGTTTTATTGTTTCTTAGATGGTTTTTCAGGGTATTTTCAAATCCCAATTGATCCTAAAGATCAAGAGAAAACTACTTTCACGTGCCCATACGGAACTTTCGCGTACCGTCGTATGCCATTCGGTTTGTGCAATGCACCTATAAATCAAGAGAAAACTACTTTCCACTTGCCATAAAAAACGGAACTTTTCCTTCGCGTTACCGTCGTAATGCCATTCGGTTTTGCAATGCACCTGGAAACTTCCAACGTTGTATGAATGGCCATTTTTCCAGCGACATGATAGAAAAAAACGATGGAGGTCTTTAGGACGATTTTTTCGGTTTTTCCCTCCGGAGATTCTTTTTCCTACATGTCTTACAATTAGATAAAATGCTTAAAAGGTGTGAAGATCACCTAAAGTTTTATTTTTAGCACTAATTGGAAAGACCCATTCATGGTAAAAAAGGGCAATTGTTTTAGGACTTAAGATCCTAGAAAAGAATTGAAGTCGATAAGGCCAAAGTTTGATGTAATTTTCTAAGCTTCCTCACTCCGAACAAACCGTCAAAGGAATTCTAAGTAATATCTCAGGCAATGCTGGATTCTATCGAAGATTTATCAAAGACTTTTCCAAAATCTCTCGACCCATGACTCAATCTCGTGAAGAAAAAATAACACCTCCCTTACATTTTTTTCAGGAAGGATTGCATGGCATTCTATCTTTTCAAACATTGAAAAAGAAGTTTGACGGAACAAAGCTTCCAATTCTTATGCTTCCAAATTGGGGACCAACCTTTTGAAAATCATGTGCGATGCAAGTGATTTATGCATAGGTGCGGTCCTAGGACAAAGGTTGATAAGCATTTTTTCGACCAATTTTATTACGGCAAGTAAGACAATGACTAGAAATCAGAATCAAACTATACAACAACTCGAAAAAGAAAAATGCAGCATTGTTTTACGCGTATGAAAGTTTTCGATCATATATATCATGAAACAAGAGGTTTTTAGATACGACCATGGTTCTGCATAAAATACCTTCAACAAAAAAGAAGCAAAGCCCGAAGGCTACTATGTCTTACCTACTTCATAATGTTTGATTTCAAAGTTATGATACCAAGGGAGTTGAAAACTATGCAGCCGATCTCACCCTCGTCACGCCTTATGAAACCCTTACGAAAATGTATTTGATCCAAAAAAATTACCAGAGACTTTCCCTCTTAAACTTTAATGTTGAGCTTCTCATGATGAACAAAATACCCCGTGGTTAGCCGATATAGCAATTACCACCGGAGGGAATTTTTCTTATCAAAAGGAATGACGAGTCAACAAAGAGGAAGTTATCCAATGACATAAAGCATTACTATTTGGGATGATCCCCTTATCTCTTTGCGAACATGTGAGATCAAAACATCCGTAGAATGTGTTTTTGGCCAAAAGAGCTCTGAAATTCTCAAGCTTGGCCATGAAAGGACCCACCGGGGCCATCAATCAGTGCTAACATTCAACAGCTCGAAAGTATTTGATGCCGTTTTCTATGGCCTAACGATTAATAAGATCCTGACGCATAGATCAAATCTTGTGATTCATTCAAAGACAAGGAAAAAATCATCTCAACGTGATGAGATGCCTCAAAATACAAATCCCAAGTTTGTGAAATTTTCGATGTTTTGGGGAATCGATTTTATGGGACCCTTTTCCATCGACAAGAGGTAAACAAATATATTTTTAAGTAGCCCGACCAGACTATCTTTCCCAAGGGTTGAAAGCAAAAGCGCTCCCCACCCACAACGATGGCTAGAGTATTGGTTAAGTTCTTAAAAATCCTCTTTCCCCCCTCCCGATTTGTGTGCTCCGAGAGCAATCATAAGCTATCGTTGGGACACATTTTTGTAATGACAAATTTGTAAATTATGTCTAAATATGGTGTCACCCATCGTCTTTTCGACTCCGTTACCACCTCAAACGAGTTGGTCAAGTTGAAGTCACGAATCGAGGTCTCAAAAGAATTTTAGAGAGGACGGTCGGAGAAAACCGTGCCTCAAGGTCCGACCAAACTAGATGATGCATTATGGGCTTTTAGAACCGCTTACAAGACTCTAATTGGATGTACTCCGTACAAGTTAGTCTATGGAAAAGCGTGTCACTTACCAGTTGAACTAGAACACAAAGCATATTGGGCTCTCAAGCATGCCAACTTCGATTTAAAGACCGCGGGCGATCATCGAAAGCTCCAACTCAATGAACTAAGCGAGCTTCGTGATCAAGCTTACGAGAATTCGCTAATCTACAAGGAGAAGACAAAGAAACTACACGATTCCAAGATAAAGAACCGAATCTTCAATGTTGGTGATCAAGTCCTTCTTTTCAACTCCCGATTAAAGATTTTCTCTGGAAAGCTCAAGTCCCGTTGGTCCGGACCTTTCACAATCACCGAAGTTTATCCTTATGGCACTGCCAAGTTGTCTCATGCCGATGGTTCTAATTTCAAAGTCAACTGCCACCGTCTTAAGCACTACTATGGAGGGGATACACCACCATTGGTTATCCCGGACCTCCAGACTTTCCCTAAGGACAACTAAATTCAGGGAGTCTAGTCAATCTCACTCGTGATCAAAAACCAAGCCGCTTCGTGTGAGTTCACCCCATGCTTATCATCTCTATTTTCTTTCTATTTTCTTATCTAATGTGTTGTGTTGAGAGAGGCTTGTACTCTTTACGATTTCTCGATGTTTGTTGTTTGTTTGTTGTGATTTTTGTAGGATCGACCCAACAAATTCTTTGAAGCCTCTCGTGTCCGGTTGATTTGTCCCGTTCTACTCGAGCTTCTCATCCTTTGTGTGAAATTAGTTTGGGGAGATCCGATATCCTTTCATCAATATCGATTAACGTTTATCTTTGCATACTTCATAAACGCAACGGCTTAATATCGTAGAATGCCCCCGACCTTTAAACATTGAGGACAATGTTTCGTTTTAGTTTGGGGAAGGGAATCTATCGATTTGATGTTGCTTGCTTATTGTTTTGTTCTCACGTACCCG
Source organism: Tanacetum coccineum (assembly GCA_026074375.1). Classification (NCBI taxonomy): domain Eukaryota; kingdom Viridiplantae; phylum Streptophyta; class Magnoliopsida; order Asterales; family Asteraceae; genus Tanacetum; species Tanacetum coccineum. Next base: position 20,772 of record BQNB010077085.1, on the reverse strand, counting down.
TTTTCCAGCAAAAATAGCAAAAATTTTAAATTTTCAAGTTATTGTTATTTAAATCTCTAAAAAAAATGTTAAAACAAAAATGTAGGTTTTCCGTTGGTAAGAATAAGAAGTAATTTTTTGACATCCCGATCGTGATACTTGTAGAGATCTAGCTTTCTCCCATAACAATTAATGATGATAGTTTTGTGCTAGACTCACGTAGATTTTTAAACATGCTAGACTTGAAATCGTTAGTAATGAAAGACTTGTGCTAATCAATCTCAAGTAATTTTAAATATGCCGAGTTTAGATTTTATATAGCATAAGTATTTCATATTTCTTTTGTAAAGAATAAGAGATGATAGTGGTGTTTACGAATAGGATGTTAAACAAAGTTTAATCTGGAAAACATTAAGGCTTATAAAAATAACTTGTGACTTTTTCTTCCCGGAGTGTTCTTAAAATGATTAATTAACTGTTCTCTTTAATTATTGCAAATTGAGGTTTTACTCTTAAAAGACCTAATCAACATATTTAGAGAAAAAGCTTTATTTCGATGATGGGTCCACAAATCATTTGAAATAAGAATTTTAGTTCGATTTTATACTATTGGTTTTTCTGAAACGAAATTTTTCTATTTGCAAAAGTTAATTCCAAAAAAAAATCTATAAAATGTAGCAGGTGAATAAAAAGAGATGCAAGTTATAAATCCTTAAGTGTTTAATAAATAAAATACAAACTCCATCGCAATAAAGTACATGGCCATATTGTTCGGATTCGCTCCGATGGGGGGGGGGGGGGGGGGGGGGGGGGGGGGGGGAAAAAAGGAAAAAAAGAAAAAAAAAAAAAGGGGGGGGGGAAAAAAAAAAAAAGGGGTAAAAAAGAAGACAAAAAAAAAAAAAAAAAAGGGGGAAAAGGGGGGGGGGAAAGGAGGGGAAAGGGGGGGGGGGAAAAAGGGGGGGGGTGGGAGGGAAAAAAAAAAGGGGGGAGGGGGGGGGGGGAGAAAAAGGGGGGGGGGGGGGGGGGGGGGGAAAAAAAGGGGGGGGCAAGGGGGGGAAAAAAAGGGGGGGGGGGGGCGGGGAAAAAAGGGGGGAAGAGGAAGTGGGGGGGGAGGAAAAAAAAAAAAGGGGGGAGAAAAAAGCGAACCGACAAATGCCCAAGTACTTTATTGCGATGGAGTTTGTATATTAATTATTAACACTTAAGGATTTATAACTTGCATCCTTTTTATTCACCAGCTACATTTTATAGATTTTTTTTTGAATTAAACTTTTGCAAATAGAAAATTTCGTTTCAGAAAACCAAAGTATAAACTCGAACTAAAATTCTTATTTACAAATGATTTTTGACCCATCATCGATAAAGCTTTTTCTCTAAATATGTTGATTAGACTTTTAAGAGTAAAACTCTAATTTGCAAAAATTAAAGAGAACACGTATAATTAATCATTTTAAGAACTCCGGGGAAGAAAAATCACAAGTTATTTTTATAAGCCTTAAAGTTTTCCAGATAAACTTTGTTTAGCATCCTAATTCGTAAACAACACTATCATCTCTTATTCTTTACAAAAGAAATTTGCAAATACTTAGCCTATATAAAATCTAACTCGGCATATTTAAAATCTACTTGAGATTAGCACAAGTCTTCATTTACTAACGATTTCAAGTCTAGCATGTTTAAAACTACGTGACAGACCTTGCACAAACTATCATCATTAATTGTTAAGGGAGAAAGCTAGAACTCTACACGTACGATCGGGTCAAAAATTACTTCTTATTCTTACCAACGGAAAACCTACATTTTTGTCTTTAACACTTTTTTTAGAGATTTAAATAACAATAACTTGAAAATTTAAAATTTTTGCTGGAAAATGGGTACGTGAGAACAAAACAATAAGCAAGTAACATCAAATCGATAGATTCCCTTCCCCAAACTAAAACGAAACATTGTCCTTAATGTTTAAAGTCGGGCCTTCTACGAAAATCTAAGCCGTTTATGAAGTATGCAAAGATAAACGTTAATCGATAATGATGAAAGGATATGGATCTCCCCAAACTAATTTCACACAAAGGATGAGAAGCTCGAGTAGAACGGGACAAATCAACCGGACACGAGAGGCTTCAAAGAATTTGTTGGTTCGATCCTACAAAAATCACAACAAACAAGCAACAAACATCGAGAAATCGGAAAGAGTACAAGCCTCTCTCAACACAACACATTAGATAATAGAAAATAGAAAGAAAATAGAAAGGATAAGCATGGGGTGAACTCCCACGAAGCGGCTTGTTTTTGGTCACCGAGTCGCAAGCTCGACTCGATCCCTGAATTAATTTGTCCTTAGGGAGAGCAAATAGAAAACTTTCATTGAACATACCACTGGCTTATGAAACGTGACGATGCCGGGGTCAAAAACAAAATTTTCACTCCTAAAGGAGAAAATCAAAGGTGATTCCTTGGTGTAAGGGAAATATGGAAGAAAAATCCAAATGATAATTGTGAAGGAATTGACATCTTCAACATTGCTTTGGTAGAAAGCTTCATTAAGCACAACATTCTTCATAACCAAAATGGGCTCAAAATTCAAACATTCATCTGGTGGTTCTGGCGGAGGTAGAAGAAATGATGGTTCTTTGAAAACTAAAAGAGTCCCGGAGGAAATGTTCTCTTTTAAATTCTCCTCCAATGTAATAAGATTTTTATCATGAATGGCATGATAAACTAGGATACCTGGATTGAATACTTTGTCCTCGTTTCCGAGAGAATTCAAGGAAACACTAGCCGACAACTCCGCAGTGAAAGGCGAGTCGGAATCTAACAAAGGAGATGGTAAAATACTTGATTCGGAGGAATCAAATGAAACGGTTAAGTCCTTTTTAAAATCCTTTGGTTTGGAAACATGATCATTAAAATCAATTGGATTATCAAAAATGATTCTAATTGGCATGACAATGGTCTTGATTGGAACATCACTTGAAACTTCATCATCGTTTTCTTTGACCTTGATTTCTTCAACTTCTTGAGGACGCGAAAGAAGTTTTGGTTTTTGATGTAAGTAAGTTGCCAATAGACAAATTATCTTTAATTTGAGTCATCATTTTCCATACAAATCGAACCAACGAGAAAAACATTGACAATTTCCATGAATGAACCTTCTCTCTGGTGAGAGTAGGGGAAGTAGGATTGCTACTTGAAACTTCAAGGGTGGTAGGGAAGGTAAGATCAATTCCCGGTGGAATTGAATCTATTTCAAGATAAGCTTCTAATTCACTTTCTTCCGGTGAAGTAAGTGTGAAGGAAGAAGAAGACCTAATCTCGACATTCTTATCGTTCTCTTTAAAGAGAGGATTCACGTTGCTAGATTTGAAATTGTCATCGAATTCGAAAAGAGGATTTGAGTAAACTTGAAAATTTACTTTATGAAAATCTTTCTTAAGAGTCGAATCATCATTACCCGGTGGTAACGAATCAAGAGGAGTAAGTTCATCGGCGAACTTTTCTAAATTATCACTAGTCTTCACCGGAGAAGAACTAAGAGGAAGAGTATTAGTGGTACTGCCACTAAACGGATCGTCTTTTGAAAAATCGATGATAGAAATGGCATGAACAAAATTCTTTTCCTTGTTCTTCTCAGATTTATCGGCATAATAAACAAGTTCTTCTTTTCTTACTCTTAAAGTCAAAGTTTCTTCATACAAATCAATTAAAGCTTTTGCGGTGCAAAGGAAAGGTCTTCCTAAAATAATAGGCACTCTCGGGTCGGGCTTAAAATTAACCACCACAAAATCCTCAAGAAAAGTGAAACCATCAACTCTAACTACAACATCCTCGGCTATGCCCATCGGATGAGTAATGGAACGATTGGCAAGCTCGAGTGTCATTCGAGTAGGAGTCAAAGCTTCAAGCTCAAGTTTCTTATAGATAGAATGAGGTAAAAGGTTAATACTAGCTCCTGAATCGGCTAAAGTACTAGTCCTATTGAGTTCTTGTAAAGCACATGGGATAAGAAATTTTCCCGGATCTTTGAGCTTTTTGGGGACTTTGTTCATAATGATAGCGGAACATTCAGCATTTACGGTCAAAATGGCGATTTCCTCGAGTTTCTCCTTGTTCCTTAGCAATGAGCTTAACCATTTGTTAAACTTTGGCATTTCGACAAGAGCGTCTTTCAATCTAATCTCTAAACGGAGTTGCTTGAACATCTTCAAGAACCGGCTATGCTGAGCACTTGGTTTATCGTTCTCTCTTACTTTCATCCTCTCGGGGTATGGAAGTTTAGATTGATACGAATTAGGATTTGGAGAATTAGGATCAAGATTAATGGTTTTCTTTGCTTTTGGTTTTGGAATTTCCATGAAAATGGATTCTTCTTCCTCCGGAGGTGGGACATGTGCGGTATTTTCCAAATTTGGATTTTGCACTTTTTCCGTTGACGTCTCCGGGTTTTGTACTGGTTCTTTTTGAGGAATTGAAATAACGGGTGTAGGAACAAGGAGGAGACGAAGTGTTCTTACCAAGTCTTACACTGCCTTGTGGTGATATGCATAATTTGATGCGAGGTATAGTTACGGTTTGAACTGGAAGAGTTCACGGAATTCGAGGAGTAGATACTGAATTTTTGAAATTATCACAAAGACTTGTCAACAAACTCGTGACATTAGCCATTTGGATTTTGCAAATATTGAACCCAGATTTTGAACATTCATTCACCACCGCATCATTTGCCTAGACGTAATTTTTCAAAATCCTTTTTCGACAACACCTTGGATTTGGGCATAGGAGTTATTTGTATATTTTGGTGGTTGATATGGGTTGGTGGTTGAAAAACTTGATTTTGGTTTTTTGGACGGTTTTTTGATTAAAATTTCCTCCAACGGTTTTTAATTTGAATGAAATTGTTTTCCCCTTGGTAACGTTTTTGGTTGTTTGGACATTTTGCAGGTTGAAACCCGGTGGTCTCATTTGACCTTGTGCCAAATTGGAAGTTGGTTTCTTTGGAGAAAATACCAACGCTGCGGTTTTTTAAAATTGTTGGATTTTGTCATGAAAAACCGGAAAAATCGTAATCCTTGACCTCGAGTTAACGTAGAAAGAGCAATGATTACAAAGGTGATTTGACCACAAGTGACACATACTTTACTCAACCGCTTTGATGGGTGCAGGAGTTAGTAACAACAAAGCTTTCATGTTCATTCATCATTTTGTATCATCCTTGATAGGCACTTAATCCTCGAGAGAAGCGGCTATTTTTGGAATTTTCGAAAGAATTATAAAGGTGAAGAATTAGAGAAGAGGAGCAGTCCCGTACCACTCTTGAATCATTAACACACTTCTTGAGTTAACGAAGCTTTTGACTTTGCTTTTTCATATTGCTAAACCTTCTCTTGATGCATCATGTAAAAAATTGCCCAACCCGCATGCGTGAATCTAATGCCATCGTGATCTTTGAATTTCAAAGAATTGGTAAAAAAGTATCGAGTTGGTGAAGTTCTGAAAAGCCATGGTGAGGACATTGACGAAGGAGTCCTTTAAAACGTTCCCATGCTTCGTTGAAGGTTTCGTTTGGTTTTTGGTAAAAAGTAATGATCTCATTCCGATAGTAAGTGGTTTTTGAAGGTGGGAAAAATTGGTTTATGAATTTTGAAACAAGGTCGTCCCATGTGAGAATTGATCTAGGAGGTTCCTTGTCTAACCAATCTCGGGCTTCACCGTCTAGAGAAAAAGGAAAAAGCAAAAGCTTTATCGAAGTGTTCGGAACTTCGGGATGTCTAAACGTTGAAGTGACCTGGTTTAAAAAAATGAAGGTGATTGAGAGGGTCTTGATCTACCCGTAAACTTATTACTTTGCACAAGATTGATTAAAGGTTGTTTAAGCTCGAAATTGTTAGCATTGATCGGTGGAACAACTATAGCATCTTCATACCCTTCGATGGGTGCTTGTAACATTTGGGCCATTGTTCGATTGTCGGCCATTGGAACAACGTTTTGTTCAACAATTGGTTCAAAATTTTCAACAACCGGAAGAGTTTGTTGTTGTCGACGTCTTCGAGATTGCGAACGAGTGCGCATAAAAAGAAAAACTAAAAATCAAAAAGCAAAACTTTACACTAATTTTTTTTTAACAATGAATTTTAACGGTTACACGAAAGAGACTTAAACCAAATAATCAACTACTTCACGGTAGCTCTGAAAATTGCTTTTCAAGTAGCCTTACTTCGTAGAGACACAATATGCAATGTTAAATCTTTAGTTCGATTTGGGAACCAACAAGTTCACCGGAAATTAAAATAATAACACCTCCGTTGAGAATGTTATATTTTGGTATTTTTACCAATTGGTGATTTTTTTATTTCTTAATTAAAAAGGAAGATTTTTTTTATATTTTTGATTTTTCTATATTTTTTTATATCTTTTACTTATACTAAAAAGAAAAGGAAAATATTTTTTACTTTTTATATTTTATGATTTTTTTTTGAATTTTTGAATTTTAAAAAAAATAAAACTTTCGAGGGTGAAAGGATCTTCAAACCAAATCAACAAACACAAAATGAAGGAATCTTAAACACTAGTCCCCGGCAACGGCGCCAAAAACTTGATAGCAGTTTTACGTACCTATAAAATATATAATAATAATACTACTTAGGTAAATTCCAACTATTCACCTTTAACCAAGGTAAAAAGTCAAGACTTACAAAAATAATATATAAAATATATAATATACGTATGTTACCGGATAAGTATGATCACCCGGGTCGTTTCCCCAACGACTAGTGAAATTGAAACCTCGTTTAAGCTTGGATTATGATTTGAATAAGCGATTTGATGATTTGATAATCTAAAGCAACAATTAAAATGGATAATTAAAAACTATTAAACAATTAAACTAATACGGAAAACAATTAAAACGCAACAATTAAGCAAATAAACTAATTTTAACCCTAAGAGTGCAAACTAATTTTCTACACCTGAATTAGGATAAGAGGAAATTTTAAGAAAAAAAAATTACTATTTTTGGCTTTTTAGATTAAAAGATATGATTTTTCTAAAATTTAAACTACTTAAAATCTATAAAAACAATTAAACTATTAAAAATAAAGTCCTAAAAAAATTATAAAAATTACACTAAATAAAGAAAGTGTGCAGGAATTTTCTAAAAATAAAAGCCCTAATTTTTATCTTTTTATTAAAGTTTAATTAAACTAATTAAAACCTAACCCTAATTATTAACTAAGACTAAATAAAACTAAATAATTAACTAAACTAGGGACTAATGGTGCAAAAGAGAAAGGGCTAACTGAGCTAAAGTAACTAACGGGAAAGGACTAAATAAGACACAAATAAAATTTAAAAGTTACACAAACAGTCCCTGAGGCCCAACCCGATAATAACCTAAGTCCAATTATAAGCTCAAATTTTAAAAGTGCTTATCATCAACAACTTAAAAGAGCAAAGTTGTAAAGGAAGGTAGTAGGAACAAAATTAATTAAAGCTACTAGGGCTGAAACTCCCAAATAAGCTCAATAAGAGCTTATTTTGAAACTGATTACAGAAACAAGGGAGCTAAGCTTACTTGTGCTTTTTGGCTTGCACAAAGTTTGATATAAGCTCAAATCGAAAACCAAAAGCTATTCTAAATAGCTTATAATGTGTATAAACAAAAAAGATAAGCTAACTAAACAGGAATCACTAGAAGCTAACTAAATTTGGGGATCAAGTAGGCAAACCCAGGAAAAACACTTAAAACCTCAAAAACCAAATGAGCTAAAATGCTTAAAATACCATAATAGAAGCTGAGCTTTTAAAAACTTAATAACCTACCTCTAGACTATGATTCCAAATCATAAAAACAGTTACTACAACTTAAAATAAATGAAAAAAGATTTGAGCTTAAAACACTAAAGAACCACTGAAAATGATGATGAAAGTAGCATACTCAGGAAATAACTCAAAAAGCTAAAAATTTAGAAAAGCTAAAATGCTTAAAAGGATAAAGTATAAACTGAGCTTATCAAAACTTATAAATCAACTAACAAACTTCTTATTTAAACAATAAAATCTAACTCTATAAGCTAGAATTTAAATCTAAAAGCTATCATCTATTAGCTACTGTTTTTGGTCTTTTTAGATTTTTGGTGACTTTTAAGCTAACATGTACTAAAGTAAATAAGCTGGAAGATTAAAGTTAAGCCCTAATTTATATTAAGTTACTTCTAAACTATAAGCTATAAGAAAATGGAACTCTAAATCCTAAGATTAAAAGCTATAAACTAAGCTTAAAAGTGACAGCAGTACTAACTGTTAGTTAGTACTGGTGCACTTGACACTTAGTAAAAATCAAGAGTGCAGGCTAACCTAGTGAATACCACTATCTTAAACACACTCAAATTGTGTGTATAAACACAATGCAAGCAAATTCCAAGCCTTAAGGGCTTTGGATCAAAATTTCACAAGCAAAAAGTAAGTAACAAACTGCCCTGGTGTAAAAACAAAGATAATAAGCCATATCTTTTTGAAAATTAGAATCTAACTTTTGAAATTCATTTTCCTATTGATCTTAAGTGATGTTAAAACTGACTCAAGTGTTTTGCACAAGAGCCTTTGACTTAATGAGGTCAAAGAAGCTTATTCCAAACACCCCATTCAGAACTTGACAGTTTTGAGAAAGGCTTTTAAAGTGAAATCTAATGAACAAGTATTAACTACCAGATGATTTTTATCTTAAAACAAGCTTAATAAACATGAATTAATAGCTGAATTTAACTATAAATCAAAGATTAATACTATGCTATCTAATATTTTTGGTTTTTAGGTTTTTTAGACAGAAATTGAAAAATCTAAGATTAATATCTATAAAACTTAAAACAGATGAAGATTTATAACTACTAAGCACTAGGAGAGATAAATAAGCACAAATAAGACAATAAGCTAACAAATTAATAAGCAATGAGGCAAATAAGCAAAGATCTATTCTAATGAACTAGTAAATGCAAATTATAAAAGCAATGAGGATAAAGGAAACTTACTTTAACCTCTAGCTAAACAAGAGGTACTAAATTTGGTAACTACAAGCTCCCTAGCTTATTAATAAGCTAGGGTATAAGTCCATGGGATCTCTTCCAAGTTAAGATCCCCTTCCTAAAAGCTCATATCCAATAAGGTCCATGATAAATGTAAGTTAAGCTGATTTAAGGTTTAGGTAAGATTAATACTGAATTAAAATAAGCTCTATTTCAGCTTATAGACTGAAAGAGCTTAAAATGAGCTTATTAGCTTATTGAGACAATTTGGCTTATTAAGAGAGCTTTTGAATAAAAAGAAAAGAGAGCTTATAAATGACTTAAACTAAATTTCATTAATGAAAGTTACTGATTACATTACTTAAAAAGGAGATTACAAAATATTTTAAGGAAAATTACATTTAAGAAAAATACGAAATTTAGGCTAGACTAAAAACTACTAAAAACCTAGATATCTTGTGTGTGTGAGAGGTGAGGCCTATTTATAGCCATTTGGTGAAGCTTCCAGACCCTCTTGCCTTGCTCTCCAATCTTTCAATCTCAGCCAATCATTTCTTCAATCATTTGAGCTTTAATTGTGGCCGTTTGATCATTGTGTGGACACCTGAAGATTGCCAGCGTGTCATTCCCTTTTGGATGTCATTGTGCTTCTTTTGTGAGTGTTTTAGCACAAAAACCCACATGAATTTGTGCTTTCTCCATTGACGTGGCATTCTTCCTTAGGGATTGGACCAATCAGAGATGGGGAGTGACGTTTCTTACTGCCAAGGTGTACTTGGACACCTAAATTGTCCTTTGTACCCTCTAATTGTGAAAACCCCTTTGTTTTGAGTTAAGGGCACGTTTGGGAAGACGATGAACAGTAACACGATTTTACCCGCCCTTTTTCTAACTGAAAAGGGTAAATCGGTTTGAAGTTTGGGGAGTTGGCAATTTTAGTCCTTGTGTTTGGATCCTTCTTTTTCTAGTTATAAACTAGTTTCAGTAATTGCCAAACTGGCCCTTGTGGTTAATGAAAAGGGAAATGGGCTAGGGTTTTGGGCTTTGATTGGGCTTTTGGCTTTTCTGGCTTAACCACCACCATTCAAATATTTGAATAGAAACACGTTCAATTAATAGATATGTCTGATCATCAATGAGGAACAAATCAAAGATATTTTGAATTACTTAGAAGAACTCTCTTTTCACCGCATTGAGAAAATGAAAGAAGGACATATTAATGATAGGATGATCATACAAAAAGATGGTAACGAACTAAAGACCGAACTTAAGAGAGTCCGTTCTCAGATTATCAAACTTCAAAGGAAGCAATTAGGGCAAAGGGATAAGATTGCTTTTGCTCACTTTAGAATTTCTGATCTTGAACAAATCATTGAAGAAATCCAAGCTCGTCACCAAACAGATCAGGAGGATCTTTAGGATGTCATCTACAGGCTCAAAATCAACAAACTATCAGACTAGTTATAGCTTTAACCTAGCCACGGGATGTGTGGTATAAATAAAAACACTTGTCAAATCTTGACTATGTACAGTAAAAAGGCAAGTTGTTTATGAGATAATACGAAGGCAATCCCGTTACGTACTTTATTGTTTCATAATACCAACTTATCTCTCTTACATCATCATCTCCGTCATCATCATATGCATCATTATCTCCGTCTTCATCATTATGAATCATACCATAACCTCTAGATGCTTATAAGTGCTTAAAATTCAAAAATAAGCATTACTCTTTAAGCATCACATTTTTAAGTATTACCTTTCAAAACTTGTGATGTCATTCTTATTACGTGTTATGTTGATAGAATGCCTCCCAAAAGGACATCAACATCTGAAACACCAGCCATAACTTTGGCTGCTATCCAGCAACTGATTGCTGATGGCATTGCCGCAGCTCTAGAAGCACAAACTGCAACAATGGCAAGTGCTAGTAATCCCAACAGGAACACCGGACTTACTGGAACTCTTGTAGCAAAAACAGGAAACTATAAAGAGTTCATTAGCTGTCAACCTTTCTACTTCAATGGTACGGAAGGAGCAGTTGACCTCATTCGCTAGTTTGAGCGGACTGAATCGGTATTTTCTCGTAGCAACTGTGCCGAGGAAAACAAAGTGACATTTGCTACCGGTACCTTAACCGATGATGCCCTATCTTGGTGGAATGCATACGCCTAACCTATTGGAATAGAACAAGCCAACAAAATCACCTGGACTAAAAAGACTCTAAACAAATAAATATTGCCCTCGAACTAAAGTCAAGAAAATGGAAGACGAGTTTTACAACTTGGTTGTGAAAGGAAATGATCTCAAGACTTATATTAGAAAATTCAAGGAATTGGCAGTTTTATGCCCAAACATGGTGCCAAATTATGAGAAACTCATGGAAATCTTCATCAGTGGATTACCCAAAAGTATTGAAGGAAATGTTACTACCTCGAAGCCTCAAACTTTGGAGGAAGCCACCAACATAGCCCAGAGGTTAATGGATCAGATAATAAAGCATGATTCTGTGCAAGAAACCAATGATCACAAACAAAAATTTAAGGATAAGAGAAACATCATCAACAACAACAAATATCAGAATAACTATAACAATAACAACCGTAATAATGACTACCACCAACAGCAGAATAGAAGACAAGAAACCTCCAGGACTTATACAGCCACCAATGGGTATACTGGAAATCGTCCCTTATGTGAAAAATGCACCCTGCATTACATAAGACATGCACTGTCAAGTGTCGGACTTGCAACAGCGTAGGTCATCTAACCAAGAATTGCAGAAACAAAAGACCAACCACTAGAAACAACCTACGATCAGTATCTGTAAACTGTAATGCCTGTGGAGAGAAAGGACATTATGCAAATCAATGCTCAAAAGCAAACAACATGGCCACAAGAAAGCATACTTAGAGACAAGTTTACTTTTGTTCACTCTAGGATTTCTACTCTAGAAACAACTCTCGAGGATATTCCAGTTCATCACTAGAATCTTCTGAAACACACTTCATCAGTTTAAAAACCCTAAACATCAAGCTACAATCCTTGTCCTTTGTTGCTTTTATCTAGAATCTTATCACAAGATACGTAGCATAAGTATCAACACTTCTAAAGTTTCATATGTAAAGTTATCCAGGAAATAATAAAGTGATGATTCCATTACATCTTGTTATCTGGTGATATCGAAACTCGACATCATTTGTCAATTCCATTAATTCTATTATGATCAACTCTGAATACTCCCCTCATACCTTTAAAACACTTATTATTATTGGAATATGACAAATATGGACATCATTACAATTAATGTCTCATTATTCTTCTCATTACCTTTAATGGTTTTGAAAAATCATATCATTTCTGTACACCACCTTTTTGATATCAAGTTTTATGCTTGGGCAGGACGATTTATAATCATCTTATTGAAATGAATTAGGACGCTTCTTCATTTGAATAAAGAAATTATAAATCTCCGAACTATGAATTTATAAATTCTTAGTTACAAGGATTTGGACGCTTCTCTTTGTAAGTTACAAATTATAAATAAGTAGGCTTAAGTATATGGCATACGTACAAACAACATTCTTTCAATCTATGATCCGCTTGTACAAACAAATCCCTTACTTCATATTACTTCCATATGAACGAATCTCTAAATTTTTACACTCCATCATTCAACTAAATCTTGGGACAAGATTTCTGTAAGGATGGGGGACTATAACAACCCACAAATTTCACCAATAAACTATCTATCTATGAACCACCTTTTTCAGGGAAATTTTTTTCACTTTATTACATTACTTGCATTACCAATATCTCAATATGCAACGCAACTTGCATAACTAAAGTTAACGAGCTGACGCAACCTACCTATGGCAATCCTATCTTCATATATGTCAAGCAAACATCATAACATGTCAATATATTAATATCATTATTACAAAGTACATTACTCATATAATGTACCATTCGCAACCTTATATTAAAACAGGCTTTAAACAGTTATTGTATATCTTTAAACCCTAATTCCATGAAAAGTTAACATCTAAAGCGAATGTACAAGCTTTTAAAGCATATGTACAAGTAATATAATATCTCATTTAAAATATAAATTCCCTTCTAAGAAAGGTACAAGTCCTTTAAAGCTTAATGTACAAGTCATTAATGCACGATATCCAAAATAACCATTTTACCTCCGTTTTCCTAAGAAATCTTATACAATTTATCAAGTACAAGTTTCAAGAAAATCATATACTTCATTTACAATCCATAATCTTTCTCATTTCATAAGATTTCATGAAATCAAACCTAAAAACCCTAAACCGCGCCTAAGTAAACCCGCGACCCATTTTAACCAACTTTGACCCATTTTTAGTCTCACCAAGCAAGCATACACCTCCATGATCATGATACTTTAGTTAGAAAGCTGCTTATAAGCACCTTAACCCATTTCTTGGCTAGAAAATTGGCCACATACCTCCCTTGTTGCTCAATCTCACCCGCGGCCACCTCACCTCCACAAACACCCTCCAACTCATCCTAGCTACTATCATAGCCCACCATACTCACCCTTATAGCTCCCCAAGACAGCCCCTCTAGAAATGAGACACCTTGCACTCCTTTCCTTGGCCTCCAAGTCCAAACGAGCCTATAAAAAGACTTGCACCCCTCCTTATTTACTCACACATTCACATCTTCTTTCTAAACCATCAATGGTGATCCAAGTCTGACCAAGAGAAGTTCTAAGAGTCCCAATGAGATCCAAGAGCAGAAAACAAGAGAATAAACAAAGCATTGAAGCCCCGAAGCTCTACTTCTAGGCGTATGACCCATTTCAACCCCATTTGACCCGTTTTCAAAGCTTTAAGCTCAAACCCAGGTTCTATAATCTTCAAACCTGCTCCTATACTCTTATAATGTTATAATTACCATGTTCATACTCTTGTTAAAGTTTTAAAACTCAAAAACCATGCGTTTTCTCTTTTTGATCCAAACCGTGCACCCGAAACCCTAATTTTGTGTTTTTCCTATATCAAATTTCTTCTCTCTATAACCTACAATAGCAGCAAATCTCTGCTCAAGAAGTTCCTAAAAGGTCCCAAGAACAATAATCAAGAGAAAGATTGAAGCCTTGAAGCCCCGAAGCTCTAATTCTAGGCGTATGACCCATTTTAACCCCATTCGACTCGTTTTCAAAGCTTTAAGCTCAAACCCAGGTTCTATAATCTTCAAACCTGCTCCTATGCTCTTATAATGTTATAGTTATCATGTTCGTACTCTTGTTAAACTTTTTGAACTCAAATTCTAGGCGTTTTTCCATTTTGATCCAAAATCGAACCCATAAACCCTAATTTTATGTTTTTCTTTAAGTTATAATGGTTAAATGTTGTTATAATCTATTATATTAAGTTAAACTAATGTTATTATAACCACTTTATCAAGTCTTGAAGTAATTTGAATTAAAAACCAACGTGTTTTCGTTATTTCACCCTAAAACGACCCGTTTTGATTTCTGGCTTAACAAGTCGTGAATTTAAACTTTCGTTATGTTAAAACATCATATTTTAGCTTATATTAATAATATATAACCTGAAAATTACTTTTCATATTGAAAAATATCATTATTATGGATTTTGGACTTGTTTTGTAAATCATTTTCATGCAAGGAGTATATACTGTAACTTTTGAAAACTTATAAGTACAAGGACTATTTTTGCCATATTTCTTAATTTATAACTATAGGGGTCTATTATGTCACTTTACAAAATACAAGGTTTACTTTGTATATCTTTTAAACTAGAAGGACCAAACTTGTAAAAGTGAATACTTCAAGGGTATATTTTGCCATTTTTCATTCTTAACAGTCTAAAATGTAACATTTTGAAAAAGTATAAAAATGTGTTCAAAACCTTATAAGACATAACTTTAATTAGCACTTATCGTGCTTATCATTTCCAGTTATTGAGCAAAACACTTAAAACCAATTGTGTTATAACTATTATAAAATTCATCATCGATGTGCTTTATAAAAAAATCCTATCCCGAATCTATATCGTATCACAATACTATGGAGCTTCATATTAAGGGGTTTAATCTTGGTATTACGTTCTGACTGAGTTGTTGGGTTTACGATTTAAAGTGCCCTAGCTCCTCAAACGTTTACTGAATGACCTCTGAATTATGATGGCCCGAACAGTGATACAATAATTTCAAACTCCCCAATCAAACTCATAACAATATTAAACTATTAAAACCAAAGTTCTAGAGAACAATCTTCCTAAGACTTGACATATTATCCCAGGTTGCGTTCGACGAAGCCGTTACTTTCATTTCATATACCTTTGCTAATCACTCAGATTTCCCTGTACTATTAAGGTGAGTTCATAGCCTCACTTTTAAATCTCTTTAATGTTTTATAAACCCGTGAGGGGATACATGCTATAAATTATGAATACAAGTGTTTTCCAGATTATATGTTATCCTAATATACCATTACAATTAATGTCTAAATCACTTTATGCCAAAAGTCCCTCATTATCATGGACCATTAATCATTTATGAGAGAATGCGAATATTATGGATAGATCTATCGGGATTGACGAATCCTGTTTGTGTTAGCCGGATAGGTAACCAAACACACTAAATACTTCGAAAAAGGGTATATTTTTGGTCCATTTTTTCATTCTCAACAGTCTAAAATGTAACCATTTTGAAAAAGTATAAAAAATGTGTTCAAAACCTTATAAGACATAACTTTAATTAGCACTTATCGTGCTTATCATTTCCAGTTATTGAGCAAAACACTTAAAACCAATTGTGTTATAACTATTATAAAATTCATCATCGATGTGCTTTATAAAAAAATCCTATCCCGAATCTATATCATATCACAATACTAGGGAGCTTCATATTAAGGGGTTTAATCTTGGTATTACGTTCTGACTGAGTTGTTGGGTTTACGATTTAAAGTGCCCTAGCTCCTCAAACGTTTACTGAATGACCTCTGAATTATGATGGCCCGAACATTTATTAAAAAATTTCAAACTCCCCAAGTAAGTCAACTCAAATCAATATTAAAAC
Source organism: Tanacetum coccineum (assembly GCA_026074375.1). NCBI lineage: Eukaryota > Viridiplantae > Streptophyta > Magnoliopsida > Asterales > Asteraceae > Tanacetum > Tanacetum coccineum. The sequence continues at coordinate 4,699 of BQNB010077085.1, read as the reverse complement.
TATTAAAACCAGAAGTTCTAGAAACAATCTTCCTAAACTTGACAATTATTCCCAGGTTTACGGTTACTGATGAAGCTGTTACTGTTCATTTCCAATATACCGTTGCAATCACTCAGATTACCCTGAACAGTTAAGGTGAGGTCTAGCCTCACTTTTAAATCTCTTTAATGTTTATAAACCCGTGAGGGGATACAAAGCTATAAATTATGAAAACAAGTGTTTTCCAAGATTAATATGTTATACTAATAGACAATGACAATTAATGTCTAAATCACTTATGCCAAAAGTCCTTCATTATCATGGACCATAATCCCTTATTAGAGAACGCGAAATATTGTAGATAATCTATCGTGATTGACGAATCCTGTTTTGTACCGTATAGGTAACCAAACACACTATAATTTGAATTCATAGATAATAGGCAATTACCTACATCGTGGCCATTATCTTTATAATATATATGATGATATATATATATATAAATATATATATATATATCTAAATAAATATATATATATATCACACCAATTTGGGTATATATATACACAAGTCAGTTTGTATGCCATGAGTTTAGACGCAATTATACAATACCACAATGCAGTAATACCATTTTCCATAATAATTGTGCTCGTACAATTATTACACTATGACTTGTATTCAAACTGTTTAATTATAAACCTATGAATTTCACTCAACCTTTGTGTTGACTCTTTTTAGCATGTATCTCAGGTACTTAAAGCAATCTATGGCACGGAGTGGCTCGGACTTGAAGATGGCTGAACTATTATCATTCACACTTTATGTTTTAGATTTTGGGACCTACATTTTGTAAAAACTCTGATTATAATGAATGATAACTAAATTTTTCCAAAACGTCTCTTTTGAGTCATTTTCTATAATTATGACTGTTGTACTATGAAGTAAAACCCCAGATTAGCTTCCGCTGCTATATGTAAAAATGGGGGTGTTACAGTAGATTTTCTTATATGCTTGTTAAGTGTTAAATTGTTTAGTAAATTGAGTGTGATTATACAAATGGAAAATATTGATTAGTGATTTTTATATTACTTAAATTATTGTTTTGATTAATCGAGCGGGCAAAAGCCGTAAGAATAATTAGGCATTAATTTAGTAATTGATATCTTAATAAAAGTTGTTTTCAATATAAGCCAACGTTGTGAGAAGATAATTTGTTAGAAAAATATTGGTTCATCAATACAGACTTAATTAATTAAATCACACTTAAGGATCTAAACGAATCACTTAACAAGCATATCCTTTTTATATATATATCTCTTCTTTCGATTGCTTTGCTTAGTCGTTAATTAGTATAATTTAGTTTATTATTATTTTATATTTAGTTTAAAATTTTCAAAATCAAAATTAAAAGACAATCAAGCTTTATACTTAAAAACAATAACATGGTTTTCTATTCATCTCTCGTTGGGATACGACACCCGGTGGATAAACTTTTACTTTCCCTAAAGTAAATTTTCATATCTATCCGGATACTTTCTATACTATTACTATTTAAGATATTTTGGGATATATATTTTATATATACAATACTATTTATCAAACCAATTTTTGGCGCCGCTGCCGGGGAGGGGTGATCGATTTTTATGTTTTGTTTCAAGTGAAAGCCCGAAGAGCCTTTTCCTCCTTAAAGATATTTATTGTATCTATTAAAAAAATAAAACATTAAAAATATAAAACAACAAAATCCAAAAATAATTTCAATTATTTTTCTATAAAAAAAATCACCAAAATATTTATTTCTTCTTTTCATTTTCTATTTATATTATCTTATCCGTCTATATAGTGCATGAGCACATGTTCTTCTGCTAGACAAATTTTATCTCCTATTAAAGATCCCGAACGGTTATTAAGTCAAAGAAATCGAAGTGAACCGTCACTCCTTTTTGATCTAGAAGAAGACGATATGGCCGGACAAGCTCCGCCGCAGGGTCCGATACCCGACCTCCGTCCGATGGAGGAGTTACTTCAAGCACCAACCGATGGTGTCAGGGATGCAATCGTTGTACCCCCATTCTTGCTAATCAATTTGAATTAAAGATCGGTTTACTTAATCTAGTAACCGCCATCGCTTTTCATGGTTTTGAAAATGATGATCCTCATTCTCATATTCGAAGATTTACGAAAATAACACAAACAGTTAAACTTAATAACGTTCCGAGTGACGTTGTTAAACTGTTGTTATTTATGTTTTCTCTTGAGGGAGCAGCCCGTACATGGCTTGAAAAAGAACCTCCAAATTCTATCACAACTTGTAATGATCTTGTGTCCAAGTTCGTGAACCGCTTCTTTCCTCCTTCTAAGACTACCAATCTTCGAAATGAAATCATGAGATTTCAACAAAGATTCGGTAAGACATTTGCTGAAGCCTGGGACCGATTTAAAGATCTTCTTAACAAATGTCCCCATCATGGCTTTTCTCCTCTCCATCAGATTGATACTTTCTACAATAGTTTAAATCAATCTGAGCAGGATTCTCTTAATTCTGCAGCTGGTGGTAATTTCTTGACTAAGAATACCCAAGAAGCTTTGACTATTATTGAAAACAAATCTAAAGTTCAAACTTTTAGAAACAAATCTCAATTTACATGTTCTAGTAGGAGCTCAGCTCAAGATGCTCATATTACCTCTCTCACTAAGCAAGTAGACGCTCTTCTCTTTTTACACCGACCAGTTAATTCTGTATAAAACAGGGTTAATTCTGTTCAAAACAGTTGTGAGACGTGTGGTGGTCCACATGCTTATCATGAGTGTCAGGCCACCGGTGGCTACACTCAAGAGGACATTTATGCTACAACGGGTACCTATAATGCGGGTGGTAACTCTTACCAACCCCAAGGTAACCGTAATATAGTTAGCTATCGTTCGAATAACTATCTTGGACCATCGGGATTTAATCAAGGAAACAATCATAATCAAAACAATCAAGGAAACAATTAGGGAAATTATCAAAATAATCAAAACAAAAATCAAAATCAGAACCAGAATCAGAACCAAAATCGATATAATCAAGGTTCTCAAAACCAAGGGTATAATTAAAACAGGATTCAGAATTATAATCAAGGAAATAATTACAATCAAAACCAGGGATATAATCAGAATCAAGCTCAGCCGAATGTTCCATCCTTGGAAGAAATGATGTTTCAACATATGAGAACGTCTGAAGCTAAAATGCAACAAATGCAAGATTACAATAATCAACAAATTCAACAATTGAAAACCCAAAATAATATATGACAAATATGATGGGTAAGATGCAAAAGGCTCTTCAGGAGAGACCTTAGGGAGTGTTGCCAAGCAACACCATTCCCAACCCACGGGAAGATCTTAAAGCTATCACCACACGGAGTGGTGTTACTTTAGCTAGACCCTCAGTTCCTCCTCCTCCTCTTTCTTCTTTTAAGGAGGTGGAACTGGAACCAGAGACGATAACGGACTAGGTACTCACCGAGAGTACCACAAGCGTCCCACCTCCGGTAGTCCAACCGTCTCCCGCTTCTACTCTTTTGAGCTTCCTCCTGCTCCTGTTACTTTTCCTATAATTCTTGAGCCAAATCCGCATCAACCTAAAATACCATATCCTTCGAGGTTGAAAAAGGATAAGCTTCAAGACAAAGCTGATATACAAATACACAGTTTCTTACAAATGTTTAAGAAAATATACTTCAATATCAGCTTTGCTGAAGCTTTAGCTCACATGCCTAAATTTGCTAAAATGGTTAAAGATCTCCTTACCAACAAGGAGAAACTTATTGAAATGGAAAATACTCCCTTGAATGAGAACTGCTCAGCTGTGCTCTTTAAAACGTTACCCAAAAAATTTGGAGACACTGGGAGGTTTCTCATTCCATGTGATTTCTATGGGTTCGAGTCATGCATGGCCCTAGCCGATCTAGGTGCTAGCATTAACTTGATGCCCCTTTCTGGATGGAAGAAACTATCTCTTCATGAGCTTTCTCCTACTCGAATGACCCTCGAGTTAGCTACCCTGACTGTTGCTTATCCAGCCGGTATAGCCGAGGATGTTTTCATTTAAGTGGGAAAGTTTACATTACCGACTGACTTTGTTGTAGTCGACTATGATGTCGATCCTCGGGTCCCTCTATCTTAGGGAGACCTTTCTTGAGGATGGCACATGCTCTAGTCGACGTACACGGTGAAGAGTTAACTCTTCAAGTCGGTGACGAGAAATTGGTTTTCAACGTTGAAAGTACCTCGAGATATCCTCAAAGCATGGTGATGAATCTATCCATAAGATTGGCATTCTTGATATCACATGCGAGGATCATTTCCATGAGGTTCTAAATGTTTAAAAGTCAATTAATCCGATGAGTGGCAGTCCCACTCCTTCTCCTGACCCTGTGGTCGCATCTCTCTCCCCTTCTCTTACTCCCTTCGGGGATAGTGATTTTATCTTGGAGGAGATCGACACTTTTCTTGCTTCTAATGATTCGACATCACCGGATGACGATGATGGAACATTTGATATGGAGGGAGCTATCCGTCTTATTGAGACATTATTAAATAATGACATCTCAAATGATCTCCCTCCTCCTCTTCCATTGTGTGTGATTAATGAAACTGAAAAGATTATATCTTCTATTGATGATTCTCCAGATCTTGAGCTCAAGGACTTACCTCCCCACCTCGAGTACGCGTTTTT
>BQNB010077084.1:19253-30953 GCA_026074375.1 Tanacetum coccineum | reverse complement strand
AAACTTATATAAGTCTCAAAATAAGCCATAAAAAATTAGGGCTTAGGCTTCCACTCTTCATACATCTTCGTGCTATTCGGAGTGGGATTATGAGCTTCGATTAGGATTTTTTCGATTGCGTTTTTGAGTTCATTATAGGCGACACTCAAACCCATTATACCATTCAAACCCTCTATACCTTCACTTATAGATGTATAAGTGTGAGTAAACCCAAAATTTTGAACCGAGGAAACGTGATGTTTCAAAAGAAAAAAACACCCCCAGAAATTTTATGTTACCTATCTATAAGAAAAAGAACCTCAATTTCAAACTTGGAACCAAATTAATAACAACATCGTAAAAAAAACACGTAATTCATTACTTACTTTAATTTTTTATCAAACATTAAAAAAGAATTTAAAAAAATGGGCACGTTGTGTTCTTCATCTAGTCTATTATATACCTTCAATCATCAATCAATAAATCAAAATATAAATCAATCATCAATTAATTGGATCAATAAATCAATAACGCAATATAAATCAATCATCAATCAATAAAAAGAACAAAAAGGTTTGCCGGTTTATTGATAGGGTTTCTTGCTTGAGTGCTTGATTGTTGGAAAAAGGTTGAATCCTCGGTCCGACTTCAGTTAGTAAATCAATCAACAATAAAGCAAGATAAAGAAAAAGGTTGGATCAATATAAATCAATCATCAATCAATAAAAATAATAAAAAAAGTTTACCGTTTTATTAATAGGGTTTTTCTTGCTTATCGAGCAACTGTTGGAAAAAGGTTGGATCCGTATATATACACCCACCTAACAGACTTATTAATATTAGAGTTAAGTACATTTTTGGTCCTTGTGGTTTGGTGCGAGTTCACTTTTGGTCTAAAATTCAAAAAAGGTTCACTTTTGGTTCAAAAACATAGTTTCGGTCCATTTTTAGTCCAATCCCGTGAATTTGCACTAAAATTTTTGGACTAAAAGTGAAACGAAACTATGTCTTTTGGACCAAAAGTGTAACGAAACTATATCTTTTGGACCAAAAGTGAAACGAAACTATGTGTTTTGGACCAAAACCAAACCTTTTTTTATTTTTGGACCAAAAGTGAGAAAATGCACCAAACCACAAGGACCAAAAATGTACTTAACTCTTTTATTCAATCACTTGTGTAGATACTCTTTGAATTGAAGATGGGGCAACCAGAACCAAACCGAACCAATTTTATTAAGTTCGGTTTTCTGTTTTATATATTTATTGTTTTCAGTTTTGGTTTTGTTTGGTTTGGTTCGGTTTCGCTAGTTAACTTCGGTCCGATTCTCAGTTTACGTTTTTCTCAAAATCGGTTTTCGGTTTGGGTCGATTTGGTCGGTTCGGTTCGGGTTTGGCCCTTTGCTCAGCCCTAGCAATCAGTATGGTACATTGTTGGCGTATGTGCCGGACACCATGTGCCAAACAGTACCATAGCCGGAGAAATTGATCGGACCCACATCAAGACATGATCAGATAGCGACTTGACATAACTAGAAGACGACACGGATAAAGACTTTGTCTGACATGTATTGTCTTGATCCTAAAGGCCAAGACCTGACATCCCGCCTGAGCCCTAAGCATCTTTGAAACACTGAACCAGCAAGACCCCACCTGTCAGTCGTACGTCAGGTGTCAGGTCAACGGCTCGCAACGTCATCATCAGGCACATCTCTGGGTAGTATAAATACCCCAAAGGCATTCATTACAAGGCATTCAATTCTCTGACACTGTAGCATTTACTAATACTTTTCACACATATCACCCGCTTATTCTCACGTCGGAGCTTGGTCCTGGAGTCACACCTGGGGCGAGGCTAACGCGTGTTGTTTCTTGTGTGTAGGACTATCCGACCATAAGAGACTGAAGGGATCAACGAAGAGCTCGAAAGTCAACAAGGCAGATTTTTACTTCAACAAATTGGCGCCATCTATGGGACCTAATTTCCGAACTGCCAAGACGAATGACAGTACCTACTCCTGATCCGGTCACCCCGGTGAACCGAGTTACCACAATCAATGGCAACACCAATGATTTACCAAGCTTGCAAGACCAAATACTAGACCATATGTCCACGCTCAAGGCCCTCGTTGAACAACATAATGAACGATCTTCCCTTCAAATCGCACCGATCCGCCTCTCCTTCGGCGATGAGGGACAAGGTGATAAGGGAAAGGGCAAGGAGATCAAACAAGGAGATGAAGACCTTCAGAAACCATACAAAGAAGTCCTGAAATCACCATTCACCAGACGAATCGTCGAGTTCTCATCCCCAAGTCAATGCCCACGAACCTGAAGATATACGATGGCTCCACTGATCCTGATGATCATGTTACTCGCTTTGTGGGAGCAACCAACCAAGGAGAATGAGAAATGCCGGTGTGGTGTAGGATGTTCCAACAAACTCTAGACGGCCCGACACGGGGTTGGTTCGACCGGCTACCGAACGGTTGCGTGGATAACTGGGCAGACCTCCGGGGGAAGTTTGTGGAGAGATTTGCGTTAAAAAGGAAGGGTTGCAAAGACCTAACATAAGTCTCAAGAATTATCCGAAGGGCCAATAAGATGTTGCCTGATTTCAAGGAACGCTGGACTAAAGAAATGAGTTACATACTGGACATCCCGGAGGTAATGCAAATATCAGTGTTCATGTGTAACTCTAAGTTTCCCGAATTAGCCAGTCGGTTCTCCGATCAAGTCTCCGGGATAGTGACCGAAATGATGAGAAGGGTAGATGAATTTATCAAGTCAGAGGAAGCTTACAAAAGCACGAAACTGCCAAAGGGAGAACATCCGGAGAAGGGGCAGGGGTCATCATACAGGGGAAAACGTCTACCCCGTATGGCGTACGAAGGTGGACACCAGAGGATGTATAATTATAATAATTTCAATCGCAGGGATCATTATCAGCCGTATGTTTCCCCTCGAGCATCCGGAGGTATGATAACCAAAGACAAGAAGTTAACCATCTTAGCTTGGATTCTCTTACCAAACGGCCAAAGGAGATACTGGCCATTGGGCTTTAACTACAGCTACCCCCATGCCCCCCCCCCCTCGATAAGGGAAATACGAAGAAGGAAAACCTCGACAGATACTGTGACTACCACGAGGAAAAAGGGCATTACACCAGTGATTGTTACCAGCTGAAGAAACAGTTAGAAGCAACGTTAGAATCTGGAAAGCTGGGTCATTTAGTCAAAGACGTTAGGCAAAAAGGGAACACAAGAGCGAGACAACCAGGAAACAATAGTCACCAGGGCAAGATAATCAACATGATACGGATGAGGGGGAATAGCCAGAAACGTAAGTGCAGGGAAATCAAGGGGGAAGTTGGATGGATGCACCAATAACTTTCCCCCCAATCTCAGCTGACGATGTATCGGACGAACCATTAATTGTAGAAGCTGATGTGGAAGGTTATTTGGTTCAAAGGGTTTTTGTGGATCAAGGTGCCGTTGTGCAAGTAATGTTTGAGCATTGTTTCGACAATTTACCCTCAGCAATGTCACACCCTGTCAGCGACGGAAACATGGGAATGCGACATAATGATTTACATTGCACAAGATACAAGATCATACCATCTGAAGTTTTACAAAAAATCCAAAATTTAAGGTTTCATGTTTCAATCTTGATAAATAAGACCTCGGTCTTAAATCCCAAATCCCCAAGGGTGCACATCTTTAATCTCCAATACCATCTAATTACCTTTATCAAAACACATCTGAAAATGATACTCGAAAACGTCAACAATAATGTTGGTGAGCTCGTAGGTTTGGAGAAAACCCAGTCGTTGTGCCAATATCTCAAACAGTTGGACAATTGTGCTATATGACAGTGAATATATGCAGAACAATCACAAACCCATGACTTAGCATCCCCGCTAATCATGTACCAAGACCTAGCATCCCCGCTAGTCTTATCATCAGTGTGTACCAACGCTCTTAGGGTCGCAACCCCGAATGACATACCGCACCTAAAGCCTACCAGCTGGAGCTATATTTAAGGCGAAGAACTACACAGAATATCGTACCAACACATATCATTCACACAGCAGTCATAAGCACATAAATTGTCACAAAAACAAAACCACGTTTCGCACAGTTCAAAAAAATAATTCAAAACATATTTGAGTATCATTTTCCCCCAACGAAAAAGATTTAAAAAGTGGGGCTACGAGAACTCACCTCAATAGATGATAATAACCGCACAGATAATCTCTACACAACGAACCAAACAATCTCTACTCAAGGCACCAAATAATCTCTACAACGCACCAAATAATCTCTACAACGCACAACGATACCCGGCCACGACCTAACATTCATTTCACCTTATTAACATTTTGTACAAAATTGTCTTATTGTATAAGCGTTCGTCTCTACTCACACAAAATCCTCATTCTCTTTACAAAAACCTTTATCCTTATTTCAAAACTCTTATTCCCATTACCAACCTTTATTCTTATTACAAAACCTTTTTTTTGTATTATGGTTGTGTGGTACTTAAGTAAAACAACTCAATGCACTTGGGCTAAGTGCGACATCGACACATAATACTCAGAACATAACCAATCAACTAAAAACGAAACAACTGACCCAAACGGTCCAAGAGAATCCGACGAGAAATAAGTAGGAATTCAAAGGTCGAAAATACACGAATAAACATCTCCGCATCATTAAAGTATATATATTTAAATATATATATATATATATATATATATATATAAATAATAATAATAATAATAATAATAATAAAATAATAATATTTTATTATTTTCGTCTCTTTATCGGGCTAAACGGGGTAAGTATAAAATGTTATCGTCTTAGTACATCCACATTTAATCGTTTAATTCTTAACACTTAACGTTTACAAAAGTCGTCCTTTGTCCTTTAGTTGAATCGACACAAAATAATTATTCCACATAAATTTCTAAGTGTGACATATTTCACAAAGTTTCGACATGACCCGCTTGTTTGAAAAAGTTTCTAAGGTTTTCCAAACCTTATATTTCTATACTTTCACAATTTTTCCAAAATCCCGACAAAATGCCAAAGAGTCATATTTTCAAAATGTCCATTCATGTTTGGCTAAAATCGACCATATTTATCGTTTTTCCACTTCCATAACTATTCGTTAACTAATCCATCCGTTTGGTACGCCTACTATTAAAATTTCCCTTATTGGGCCTAAAAGTCCGATGTTAGTCCATTAATTCTTATTAAGTCCAACTTGCCACTTTTAAATCCAATTTGAGTCCATAAGTCTATTTACTTGTTATTGGGCCTTAAAGTCCATTAAGGTTTTAAATCTAGCCTGATAATTAAACAAAGTTCACAACCTTTATACAAGTCCTTAATAAGATCCAAAAACAAAAATAAAAATAAGCCATAAGCCCAGAACACATGCCGAAACTAATATAAGCCGTGGCTTAACTAAGCCACCAAAATAAGCCGAAACTTAATTAAGCTATAAGCTAATATATAAGCCGAATGCCAAATTAAGCTACAAGCCATCATCAAATAAGCCGAAACCCTAATAAGCTATATGCTTATTATAAGCCAAAAACCACAATAAGCTATAAGCTCCATATGAGCCGAACAAACATAAGCCAACCAAATATACCAGAGCTATAAGCTATAGGTCGAATAAGCTATGAGCTTATAAGCAAAAAATAATGAGCTTTAAGCTTATGAAAATGAGCCGAAACACATAAGCCCAAAAATAAGCCGAAATCGAATGGGCCGAGCCCTTCCTCTTTGTCGAACCTAGACCAAGACAAAGCCCAAACCAAAAAAAATGGAGTGGTATTGGGCCGAGCCCAACACCCTCTTTTCTAACCGCGGTTGGGCCGAGCCCGAACCAAAGCAACTCGAAACCAAATAAGCTTTTCATAAGCTAAATTTTTAAGCCACTTTCAAAATAAGCCCTTGACTTAAAATAAATTTACCACCACAACCATAATTTAAAAGTGATCATTCTTTGTTCCTTTCTTTTTGTATCCGACACAAACAAACACCCTTTTAAATGATACGTTTCGTTTTTAAGTTTCGATTTTCACGACGATCAACTTGTACAACTATCATTTAGACACCATAAGAAGCACAAAAGTACAACTTAAATAAAATTTAGACAACTTACAATTTAGGGTTTTGAAAAGCTAGAAGGATGCAAAACCGACTACCCAAACGTAGTTTTCTATAACCCAAGACTACCAAATATCAACCCGATAGTGTTTCTTAACCCCGTGTTCATGCTAAATCTTCAAAATTTATGTTTCTTGGCTTGGTGGCTTGCGTCCGATTTAGAGAGAAAAAGAGAGATAATTTTTTGTTGTTTGATTTTGAAATGGTGTATGTAATGCATGTTTGAGGTTAAAACAAAATGTACCCGTACCATGCAAGAAACAAAGTGCTAAAAAATGCCTTGGTGTTCCCCTCTTTGTCCCATATCCGGCCTAAGAATCCTAGGGGCTCGGGATGGCTTCTTTTCGTGTCAGGTTCGCGTAAAACTCAAAAAATTTGACTTTAACATATTTTCTGAAGTTCCGTAGTATTTTTATTGATCTTAAAGACATTTTTCCACTAACCAAGGTTATTTAAACGACATATTTCCAACTTAAACTCCCTAAAATTCATTTTGGACATTTTATGGACGTGTCGGGACCAAAACACGAAGTTACTTCAAATCAAACCAAAACCCTTCTCATAAGTTTAAAAGTTCCTCGACTTCAAAAATACCTCTTATCACTTTAGACTTCATTCACATATGTCACTTTTACGACCGATACGCACTTAACTTAAATTTCACGGAAACGCCCGTTTTCTGATAACTTTTAATTTACACCTCCACGATTTACGTTCTTAGACCACGTTACTTCAAATTATGAAAATACTTATTAAATAAGTTCATTAAATTCACCCACGATTATTAAACCCGTTTTCAAATTAACTGTCGTGCCGGTACGCGTTGCGTGACGATTCTCGTGGAACACGGGAAAACTTCCCGGAACGCATTAAAATGACAACATAATCACTCCAATACGGAAAGATGAATCAAAAGTGATTCACTTACGGGACTCAAAACTCTCTCAACACCCGGTTAAACCGTAACTGTTTTACGCAAAATAAGTCAACCGAAAACTGACAAAATCAAAAGACTCTGATATCTAACCATAATATTTTATAATACTTAACCCAGGAAAAGTTACTGGTTGTCACAGGAAATCAAGTCTCATTTAACTCTAACCCAGATGGAATTGGTAGGTTTTTTCGGAGAAAAGTTGATTCCAATGGGCAAGATTGAGTTAGAGGTAATATTCGGAAGTGAATGCCTATGTCAGAGGACTATGATGAAGTTCACGCTAGTAAGAGCGTCGTCTCCCTACAACATCATCTTAAGACGTACTTGAATGAGGGAGCTCTGGGCAATCTCGTCCACAACTCATGCAATGATGAAGTTTCCCACTCCTAGAGGGATTGCTACACTGGTCTCCTGAACAGTTGCGGTATTTGAATGTCGTCATCTGGAAGAAAAACAGGTTGTTCCAAAAGAAAAAACTGACAAGGAAGTGTTGAAAGACGAGAAGAAGCTCTCGGAGGAAGACATCTTGGTCAATCCACTTCCCAGATCAAGGGCACTATCCGCAACAATAAGAGATACAATTTTCTCCAGAATGTCGACTGTCCAATTTGACATAAAATGTCCATTATAAGTGAACAAACAACATATGTGTTCGCATGGCAGCCTTCAGACATGACCGGAGTCCCTAGACGGATTATTCAACATTCCTTGAACATAAACCTGAGCATCACTCTGGTGGCGCATATTCGAAGAGTTTTAGGTTAAAAAAAAGCAAGGCGGTAGTGAAAGAAGTTGAGGTAAGGGTCAAGGCTGGTATTGTAAGGCCGGTTCTATATCCGACATGGATCTCTAACCTAGTGTTGGTGAAGAAGGTAGACGACATGTGGAGAATGTGCATTGATTTCAAGAACGTCAATTCGACATGTCCAAAAGACTATTATCCGCTGCCGGAGATCGATATGAAGATTCAGTCGGTAATGGGGTTCCCCTATAAGTGTTTCCTTGACGCCTACAAAGGATACCATCAGATTTAAATGTTGAAAGAAGACAAAGAAAAGATAGCCTTCTACACTGACCAAGGAACCTATTGTTACACTAAGATGTCGTTCGGGCTAAAAAACATTGGTGCCACATACCAAAGGTTGGTAGATTCGGCTTTCCAAACACAAATGGGTCAAAACTTAGAAGTGTATGTAGACGACATGGTCATCAAAAGCAAGACGGAACAGGAGATGATAATGGACATAGTAGAAACCTTTGACAACCTCCAGAAGGTCAACATGAAGTTAAATCCAAAGAAGTGTTCATTCGGTGTAAAGGAGGGAAATTTTCTCGGTTACATGGTAACTTCAAAAGGGATCAGAGCTAACCCTAAGAAGACGAAGGCAGTAGCTGATATGCAATCACCAAAAACCTTAAAGGAGATGCAAAGTTTAAGTGGGAAGCTAGCAATGTTAAACCAATTCCTCTCCAGATCCGCAGAGCGAGCCCTACCATTCTTCAAAACACTAAAGAACGTCACAAAGGAGAATAAGGACGATTAATGATGGACAAAGGACGTATAGCGTGCATTCCAAGAGATGAATAGGTTGATCATTGAGCTTCCAACACTGACTACTCCGGTACCGAAGGAAACACTCTATGTGTATCTCGTCGCGTCTAAGGACGCAGTAAGTGGAGTTCTCATGGTTGATTGAGAAGGGAAGCAAACACCCATCCGGTATGTCAGCCGGACGCTTCACGAAGCTGAGCGAAATTATGCTCCCTTAAAGAAATTGGCATTATGTTTACTTCACCTGTCCCAAAGGTTACGCAGGTATTTTGAGGCTCATCCGTTCAGGGTAATCACAGACCAACCCATCAACCAAATACTCAACAAACCTGAAGTGTTCGGAAAATTGGCCAAGTACGATGTCGAGCTAGGAGCTTATAACATCATATATGTCCCTCGAAATGCCATCAAAGGCTAGGTACTAGCAGATTTCATAAATGAAGTTTCGGCCAGAACCAAACATCTAGAAATATACAGTTTGACAGACGAGGAAAGCCTTAAAGAATGGACCTTGTATATGAATGAAGCATCAAGCCTATAAGGGGTCAGAGCGGGTCTCATCCTGATTGATCCAACTGGTATGGAGTATACCTACGCCATCCGGCTAACCTTCCCGAGTACCATAAATGAGGCTGAATATGAGGCATTGTTAGCCGGGCTCTGGATAACGCGCAAGATGAAGGTGCAAACACTGAAGTTAAAGGTAGACTCGAAGCTGGTAGCTTGCCAACTAAACGGCGAGTTTATGGCAAGCAGTGCGGGGATGGCAAAATACCTTACCAAAGTAAAAGAACACGCAGCTCTTTTAAAAAAAATTCAATAGAAAATATCCCCCAGAATAAAAATCAGAAGGCGAGTGTGTTGAGCAAGTTGGCTTCGGTCGCTTTTAACCATCTAACAAAGGAAGTGTTGGTAGAAGTTTTGAATACAAGGTCGGTTGACACTCAAGAAGTTAACACGATTGTCGAGGAGGAAGAAGATAACTAGATGACTCCAATTATAAAATGCTTAGAAGAAGGGGTTTGGCCAACAGATGAGAATGAGGATAAAACTCTCTAGATGAAGATAAATCAATATGTTATGGAAGAAGGAGTACTGTTCAAAAATTCATACTTGTCTCCAATGTTAAGACGTGTCGGACCGCTTCAAGAAAACTACATAATACGAGAAGTTTATGAGGGGCGTGCAGAATGCATGTCGGAGCACAGTCGGTCATGGAAAGAATCATGAGGCAGGGGTACTATTGGCCGACCATGCACCAGGATGCTAAGGAGGAGGTAGACAAATGTGATTCATGCCAAATACATGCTCCAGTACCAAGACTTTCGAAGACACGTTTAACATCCATCATGTCTCCATGGCCGTTCTACGAGTGGGGCCTTGATATCTTAGGACCTCTTCCGGAAGGCCCCGACAAGCTCAAGTTCATCATTGTAGCGATTGACTATTTTACCAAATGGATGGAAGCGAAGCCCTTGGCTAAAACCATAGGTAAAGAGGTTTAGAAGTTTGTCTGGGAGAACATCGTATGTAGGTTCGGACTCCCAAGAGTGATTGTGACTGATAACGAAACCCAGTTAGTGAATGATCCATTTAAGAGTTGGTGTGAAAAGTGGAAGATCAAGTAGATGAACACTGCAGTAGCACACCCACAAGCCAACGACCTGGTAGAAAGAGCCAACAAGTCCCTAATGCATGGTCTCAAAGCAAGATTGGGTAGATAAATAGTAGGATGGGTGGACGAACTACCTAACATCTTATGGGCTTACCGGACCATGCTGAAAACAAGCAATGACGAAACTCTGTTCAGTTTGACATATAGGAGTGAAGCAGTTTCGGCTGAGATAGGCATGCCAACTTACCGAACCATCTAGTTTAACGAAGCACAAAATGAAGAAGAGATACGTCTAAACCTTGATCTCATTCAAGAAAGAAGAGAGACAGAAGCCATTCGAGAAGCGAAGTATAAAAAGAAGGTGGAGCAAAACTACAACAAGCGGGCCTGACCCGTATCCTTCAGGGTTGGAGACTTCGTGTACCAAAGAAATGAGGCCAGTCGAGTGAAAAACCAGGGCAAGTTAGGCCTGAACTGGGAAGGATCATATCGGGTAGTCGAAGCACACGACAATGGTTCCTACAAGCTTTGTACTATGAATGATCGGGAGGTCCCTCGCACATGGCATGCGATCAACCTTCGAAATTATTTCATGTAAACTCTTGTTATTTTGATTATCAGTGAATTATGATCCCTCTTCGTATTGGAGAGAGGCGTAATTTTACTGAATACTTGTTCTTAGGCAAAAAAAATATGTGACTCCTCCAGTTGGCTAGCTATCTCCGAGGAAATGTGTAATCAATGTCTAAAAGAAGTGTTCGTCACTTTGTGACCCGAGTGCCTACACAGGACGGTCACCAGACAAACTAATACGTGACTCACAAGTAGGCAATGTCTATCTAAATTCCCCTAAGTCTCATTAACTAGGGAAGAGCCTTCACCGAAAGGCTGCATCCTAGGGTAATGACCAAACGTTTAAAAGAAGTATCCATCACTTCGTGACCCGAGTGTCCGTCATGGGATGGTCACCGGACAAACAAATATGTGACTCCATGTAGTCAATGCCCACTTAATTCCCCTAAGTCTAATTAACTAGGGAAGAACCTTCACCGAGAAGTTAAAATTCCCGTAAGGACATACAAATGATAGTCACCGGACGAACTTACAATCACGTTTTAAAGTGCCCGTCACTTTATGACCCGAGTCTCTGTCACGGTACAGTTATTAGGCAAACAAATACGTAGTCAACGCCCACTTATTTCCACAAGTCTAAGGGTAAGGGGAAACTTTCATCAGAAGGTAGGGAAAATTAGCTATCAATAACGTAAATACAAAACACACATATAAGCAACATAAAAAACATCATCCGTTCATTAATATATTAGATTACATCATTCGATAGAAGCTAGAATACATAGTCCCAAAATACATCATGATCTAAAACAAAAGTAAAAAATAGGTCAAGTGATGGTCCCGAAAGTAGCGCCAGTAACAGTCC
>BQNB010077084.1:0-16213 GCA_026074375.1 Tanacetum coccineum | reverse complement strand
CCACATCTTCGCCGTATCACGACGGCCTTCAAAACCCAGATCCAAAATCACCTCCTCTCCAATACCCACTTTTCACTTTTCAATAATTCAACCTATTTCAGAAGTTAGCTTAAACCCTAGAAAAAACACTTTTTAAAATGTCTGATAACATTCCATTTGATATCCAGATGCAAATTATCAAAAAGGTTCATGATGTAAAGTCATTGATTCGATTCAGGTCGGTTTCGAAACCTTGGAAGTCTTTCATTGAGAGCTCTGAGTTTATCAATTGGTACGGCGCCCGCAACACGCAGCCACATAGTTTTTTTCTAAGGTACCAAGCCCCTGATATGGCGTATGATGTAAAGTGCATTTGTTTAGTAGAAGATGATAACAACGAAACTTTTAAGGTACAAGAACAAGAGTTTTCTCCGTCTATTGTTTCTCCGCTGATTAAACTATTTTCTGCTAATTTATTTGTCGGTGCGTGTCATGGATTAGTGTGTTTGTATGGTTTTATGAATAATATGCTTGTTATTTGGAACCCTTCAACCCGGAATTCATTTGGTATTGCGGACCCTAATCATTTAAACTCACGGCTTGATCATATTTATGGTTTCGGGGTTTGTCCGGACACTAGTGATCCTACTGTTGTGAAGATTATACAAAGACGAAACAAGCCTTGGCTTGTTGAAGTTTTTACATTGAGCTCGGGTGTTTGGAATGTGATTCCAAGTAGTAATTTGCCTCGTCAATCAATTAAACTTAACTCGTAAACTAAGGTTGTTATAGACAGGTTTATTTATTGGGTTGCTTGTGAGAAAACTCTTATTCTCCTCGTGTCATTTGATTTGATTACCAAAGAATTTAAACTGGTACACCTACCAGATAGCTTAACATACGAGCGACGCGTACGGTTGTCTCTTTCTACGCTAAGGGAGTCTCTTGTTGTGTGTGGATTTTGTAGTGATGCATGGGTTATGCAGCATGATTCGTCTTTTAAAAAGCTATTCTCAATTCACGCATGGGTAGATAAAATATTGGGGTTTAGGGAGAGTGGTGAAGTTGTCATTGAAATTCAAAAGCAGGGAGATCCACTGTTTACCACACTTGGAGTTTACGACCTGTGCTCACACCAAATCAATGATCTTGGGATTTATGGAGGAGCGGGCACATTCGACATGGGCTCTTACAAGGAATCTCTACTTCTACTCGATCACTTGGAT
The DNA here is from genome assembly GCA_026074375.1 of Tanacetum coccineum. NCBI lineage: Eukaryota > Viridiplantae > Streptophyta > Magnoliopsida > Asterales > Asteraceae > Tanacetum > Tanacetum coccineum. The sequence goes on along the minus strand of BQNB010077084.1, from coordinate 15,008 downwards.
TCAAGTAGGGGTGGCAATTCGTGTCGGGTTCGGGTTGGCGGGTTCGGGTTGACAGGTTGGCGGGTCAGAAAACTCCAACCCGAACCTGACCCATTTAAATAATCGGGTCAGCTATGTCAACCCTAACCTGTTTACACATAACCCGAACCTGACCCATTTAACCCGTATATATACTTGGGTTGGTGGGTTAAATAGGTTATACGGGTTAAATAGGTTAAACGGGTTTTGGGTTGACCCATTTAACCCATTTTATATATAAAACTTGGCACATTACACGGATTAAACATGTTAAATAGGTTTGTGGGTCAACCCGTTTAACCTATTCAACCAATATAATAAAATATAAATAATTTTAAATAATTTTATATTTAAGAAAAAATCTTAAACGGGTTGGCGGGTCGACCTGATTAATTTATTCTCAACCCGAACCTGACCTGTTTAATAAATGGGTTAGATATGTCGACCCAAACCTAACCCAAACATATTTAGATTCAACCCGAACCTGTTAATTTTCGTGTCGGTTTCAGGTCGGGTCAGAAATTGCCACCCCTAGATTCAAGTATATACTGTGACAGTACTGATTAAATTGATGACAATACTGATCAAATTGATGATGACCACAATTCAAGGGGCCTATTTTGTAGTATTTTGTAGTTCAGGTGTGTAAAAATCACTTTCTATCTATTTTAGTTTTTTTATCACTGATTAAATGTTGTTAAGCAATGTCATCTACGGAATCTTATGCGATTGTAGATGCACTATATGCTACATATATTTCAAATATGTGATTTGCAGAAAGGTTACTCAAATTGGTATTAATAAGAAGTTTAATGTGATTTTTAATATTCCATGGATAGATGCCTTATTGCTTGTGTAATTAATTATAATTAGATGTTCATTACTTGTTCAAATCTTGTTAGTGTTCTTTGCTTTGTTACATTATCATTTCATCATGCTTGGCGGTTACTTTGGATACTCTGTAAATACAAACACAAGTTTATCAATCTTTGAATATGCATCATATGAATATGTAAATGCTTATGCGTGAACAAGAAATGATTATTCATTTACTTTGACTCAGGATTAGAGTAGGGAAGGCATTAATAGCTGTTAGGCGATGTTTGGGGAAAGTCATGAGTTTCCTTTAGAAAAAACTTATCTTTAAGAGTGAAAGAGTTTAATATATAAAACATGAAAGTCTAGCATGTTGCGAGGCAAAATATACAATTTCCCAATTATACCATTGACAGTTTGGTATTGAACTCATTTTTGCTAGGGTCTCATTCCCTTGTGATTGTGTATCTTGAAAGATTAGGTAACATTCATTCGGTGTATATTGATTCTTGTAGTTATTGATAGTAGCTACGTAAGGATAGTTTCCTGGTCCTAGTGATTGAGTTTGTAGAATCCTGAATTCGTTAAGTTTTGTGTGTCTGGGGATATGGTCTTGATTATTGGTATGGTTTGTGTGATATGTAGCTGATATGGTCCTTTACTGGTATCGCTCCTTTGAGAGTTTCCTATTGATTGTGGCCTATGGATATGCCATATTTGATCTCATATGCTGCTGGTACTGGTGTTTTCACAGGTGTTTTCTTTTGTAGAAGGCATATGCTGATCTCTACCGCGCGTCTGTGCAAACACCAGTGAATTTCCCAAACGGATTGGCACTATAAAGTGCGGAAATTGGCCAGAAGGTGGCCACAAATAACCTATATTGTAGCAAACAATCACCTAACTCCTAGATAGGAATCAACGCACTCGGGGGGATGCTCACAGAGAAATGTTATGAGTGTAGGAAGTAATGTGACACTCACAAAGAGTAATTGTCTAAGTAGTGAAGTTTCAGAATTCCCCCGATTTGTGGTACCGTATGTAACTTAAAAGGAAAAAGCTCGTTAGAGACTCAAGCCTCCAAGGAACCAAGACGTCTAACATTAAACAACTAATGAGAGAACCTATTACCTATAAAACTTAAGTTTGACCTATCAGTAGACACTATGGGTCCTTTAAGTATCTCATTTTACTGTCCCCTCTTTAATTTCGTTGTACTGAAGATTTATCAAATTATCTATAAATTATGTATGTATTGTGAAATTTCTGCCAATCTACTCCAATTCTCTAATTATTCATGCAAACCACTTACTAAAACATTATGAATTTATGAAACATATCACTATCACACAATAAACTATTTCGTTGTCCTTCATAAACTATTTCCATGGTCAATTTTTAAAACTATTTTGTTATCAATTCATAAACAATTTGTTACCACAACATAAACTCCTTACTATTACATTATGAACTGTCACGTGATTCATTCGAAAACTATTTTGATACCATCTCATAAACAATTTTAGTATCGCCTCATAAACAAAGTCGGTGTCATTAACAAACTACCTTACTATCGATGATAAACTATTATTTTATAAACTATTTTACTATCATTGACAAATTATTTTACCATCGTTTAATAAGCTATCATTTTATAAACTATTCACAATCATTTCACGAATACCTTATGAATTACCTTCTTGACATCTTATATACTATTTTGCAATCATCTTAAAAACTACGTTACTATCACTTCATGAATTATCTTGTTCTTACCTTATGAAATCATTTTATCACATAAATTATTTATTAACACCCCATGAGTCATTTAGCCATTGTCTTGTAAACCATCGTACAATTTCTCGCAAACCATTTTATTGTCATCCTATCAACAACCTTACATCCACCTTGTGAATCATTTTAGTCATCTTATAAAACTCTTTGATACTTTTTTATACATAACACAATTTTGACAAAAATGAGCATCGCATCGTCAGCCCTTAAATATACATTGCCTGATCACCTATGTATAATTCAGGAAGGACCATGTCATGTTAAGAGTAGTCACCCTATAACATTTGTCAAAAAATCCATTTTTACTTACATCCTTGAAAAACAAATTTTTGTGTGCGTATTCGTAAAACGCGTTTACTTCAGGAAATCGAGTTAGTAACCATAGCAACTAAGCAGACCTTTACTCCATCTTACTATAAATTTGACATCATCTTTTACAAAATCCTAAGCCAAGAAGCCGAGAGACATCACTAGTCGTCCTAGGACAATTCGCTATCAAATTTGCTTGCCATTAGAGAATTTATTAAATCATCCATTCAACATCGACTTAATGCCTGTAGAACTTAGTAGTTCTGATGTCATAATTGGTATGGATTGGTTGTCAATGTATCATGCCATGATAGTTTGTGCCAAGAAGATCGTTCGTATTCCCTGGGGAAATAAAACCTTAATTGTCTATGGTGACGAAAGCAATCAGGGAAACGAGCCTCGTTTGAACATCATTTCATGCACCAAAACTCATAAATAATTGTTGAAAGGATACCATGTCTTTCTGGCGCATGTTACTACAAAGGAGACTAAAGACAAGTCAAGGGAGAAGTGACTTAAGGAAATACCAATCGTTCGAGATTTCCCTGAATTATTCTGAAGAATTGCCTCTTCCACCGACTCGACAAGTGGAAGTCTAAATCGATTTTGATGCCCTGCTGCACCTGTAGCACGAGAACCTATCGCTTAGCTTCCTTCCGAAATGAAGAGTTTTGGAACAACTGCAAAGAACTATCCGATAAGGGCTTTATAAGACCCAGTTCCACACCTTGGGGAGCTCCAGTCTTGTTTGTCAAAAAGAAGGACGGGTCAGGTGCTGCACCTGTAGCACGAGCACCCTATCGATTAGCTCCTTCCGAAATGAAAGAGTTGTCGGAACAACTGCAAGAACTATCCGACAAGGGCTTTATAAGACCCAGTTCCTCACCTTGGGGAGCTCCGGTCTTGTTTGTCAAAAAGAAGGACGGATCATTCCGGATGTGCATCAACTACCAGGAAATGAATAAGCTAACGGTGAAGAATCATTATCCTCTCCCAAGGATTGATGATTTTTTTGATAAACTACAAGGATCCAATGTTTATTCAAAGATAGACTTGCGATCGGGTTATCATAGCTTAGAGTACGAGAAGAGGATATTCCGAAGATGGCATTTAGGACTCGGTATGGTCATTACGAGTTCCAAGTGATGCCATTTGGTTTGACAAATGCACCTGCAGTATTCATGGACCTCATGAACCGAGTGTGCAAACCATACTTGGATAAGTTTGTAATTGTCTTTATCGACGATATACTACTTTATTCAAAGAACAAGAAGGAGCATGAAGAGCATCTTAAGGCAATTCTAGAATTGCTCAAGAATGAGGAGTCGTATGCTAAATTCTCTAAATGTAAATTTTGGATTCCTAAGGTATAATTTCTCGGCCACGTGTTTGATAGTCAAGGCATCCACGTGGATCCCGCCAAGATCGAATCCATAAAAGATTGGGCATCTCCTAAGACTCCAACGGAGATTCGTCAATTTTTAGGTCTTGTCGGTTACTATCGAAGATTCATTAAAGGATTCTTAAAAATCGCTAAGCCAATGACCAAAATCACTCAGAAGAAAGTCGCCTTCAAATGGGGTGACAAGCAAGAAGCATCTTTGCAAACATTGAAGAATAAGTTGTGTAGCGCACCTATCTTAGCCCTCCCCCAAGGAGCTGAGAACTTTATTGTTTATTGCGATGCGTCACATAAAGGATTGGGTGCGGTATTGATGCAAAATGAGAAGGTGATTGCTTATGCATCACGACAGCTGAAGATTCATGAGAAAAATTATACTACCCATGATTTGGAACTTGGTGCAGTGGTGTTTGCTCTAAAGATTTAGAGGCACTACTTGTATGGAACCAAGTGTATGGTGTTCACAGATCATAAGAGTCTACAACACATACTTGACCAAAAGGAGTTGAATATGAGGCAACGTCGTTGGTTAGAGTTGCTCAGTGATTACGATTGTGAGATTCGTTATCACCCGGGGAAAGCAAATGTTGTTGCTGATGCTTTGAGCAGGAAAGAGCGAATTAAACCATTAAGAGTCCGAGCCTTAGTGATGACTATTGGTTTGGATCTTCCCAAACAAATCTTGAATGCTCAGACCGAAGCACAGAAACCAGAGAATCTCAAGAACGAAGATGTAGGTGGTATGATCAGGAAGGATATACCGAAGGAAAAGTTGGAACCCCGCGCTGACGGAACCTTATGCTTAAACGGCAGGAGTTGGTTGCCATGTTATGGTGACTTGAGGACTGTGATCATGCACGAGTCCCACAAATCAAAATACTCCATCCATCCGGGTTCTGACAAGATGTACCAGGACATAAAAAAGCTATATTGGTGGCCCAATATGAAGGCCGACATCGCCACTTATATTAGCAAATGTTTGACGTGTGCTAAACTTAAAGCTGAACACCAAAGGCCATCGGGTTTGTTAGTACAACCCGAGATACACTAATGGAAATGGGATAATATCACTATGGATTTTGTCACAAATCTTCCTAAGTCATTATAGGGATATGACACCATTTGGGTGATTGTTGACCGACTTACTAAGTCTGCAATCTTTACACCAATGAGAGAGACTGATTCCATGGAGAAATTTGCGAAAATGTACCTGAAGGAGGTAGTCACGAGGCATGGAATACCTGTCTCAATCATTTGTGATCGTGACCCTAGGTTCGCATCAAATTTCTGGAGATCACTTCAGAAGGTCTTGGGTACAAGCTTGGATATGAGAACTGCTTATCATTCAGAGATGGACGGACAAAGCGAGAGGACTATTCAAACTCTCGAGGATATGCTACTTGCTTGCGTAATCAACTTTGGAAATGGTTAGGTTAAGCATTTTCCATTAGTCGAATTTTCATATAACAATAGTTATCACGCTAGCCTCAAGGCTGCACCGTCTGAGGTACTGTACGATCGAAAGTGTCGTTCACCTGTTTGTTGGGCTGAGGTTGGAGAAGTTCAACTCATTGGTCCATACTTAGTTCAAGAGACGACCGAGAAGGTCATTCAGATTAAACAAAGGATTCAAGCCGCTCGTGACCGACAAAAGAGCTATGCCAACTTAAAGCGCAAGCCGATGGAGTTCCAAGTTGGGGATATAGTTATGCTCAAAGTTTTACCTTTGAAAGGAGTCGTGCGTTTTGGCAAACGGGGGAAGTTAAATCCTAGATATGTTGGACCTTTCAAGGTGCTGGAAAAGGTTGGATCCGTTGCTTACAAGCTTGAAATTCCTCAAGAGTTAAGCAGGGTTCACAATACATTTCATGTATCCAACTTAAAGAATTGTTATTCCTACGAACCATTAGCCATTCCGTTGGAAGGACTACATATTGATGATAAACTCCAATTTGTGGAAGAGCCCATAGAAATTATGGATCAAGAAGTCAAACGGTTGAAGCAAAGCCGTATCCTAATTGTCAAGGTTCGCTGGAACTCGAAAAGAGGTCCTAAGTTCACATGGGAACGTGAAGATTCGTTCCAGAAGAAATACCCACATCTCTTCACAAACCGGGCATCTTCATCCACTACAATGTCTTAAGCTTTGAGGACAAAGCTCTTTAAACGGGTGGAGACTGTAACATTTCTCATTTCAGGTCATTTATGACTTCATTTATCCCATTATTTATTTTTTTGCTTTTGCGCGTTTGCTTTTAATTATTATCGTATAGTTAAATCGCGTAAACAAAAAAAACCATCATTCAACGTAAACGGACACTAAACAAGTTAAAATTTACGTCAAACAAGTGTTATATAATTATTTAGAGTATAATTCATAACCTTTCATATTTTATTTTTAGTAGTTACGTAAAACATTTACGTTTCGCTATAAAATACAATTAGACACACCTGAGAAATACCTAGACTTATCTAGACTCAAACCAATACCCACTTTTATTCCCCAAACACAAAAATTACACAATTTTGTATCATTAAGCCTATAAGGGCCGGTTATGTTTAAACATAATACAAACATAAGACAAACATTATATACTCTTGGTTATTAACCACTAAAGTACACCTTAATCCCATATAACTAGAAATTGTCTAATCAATTGTACCCTAGCTCTAATCGTAAGCATCCAATGGTTTAAGAATGGAAAGGATCACTTGTAAATCACTTACAATATCTTACATACCCTTACACATGTACCCTTAACACATAGCTTACCATAGTTAGTTTAAGGATGAATGGTTAGTTAGTTTAAGGTTAAGGAAACCTTAAACTCTAACACACTTTGCCTTGTTTCTTTTCCTCCATTTCCCACGACATAAGGACCATTGGATATTACCCTCAAATCTTAGCTAAATCTTGTACAACATAGGATTAATTAAAGCTAGGTACTTAATAAATCTTATACAAGATTTGTATCTTGTGTTTCCCTCCCTTTAGCAACTCGTCACCCACACAAACCAATTTAGCAAATCTTGCATAATCTTGTACATCACCCAATTCATTAATACTTGTACTTAACACAAGCTTAAACTTCCCTAAAACCACCTAAGCATGTACTTAAACTACTACTTCTCCCTAGCAAATGGGACATGGTTTTAAGAAGTGGTATAGAGATATTTTCTCTATAAATAGGAAGACACACAACTAAGAGTGTTTACACACTCTCATACTTAAACAAAACCACTAGCAAAACCTCTCTTACTCTCTTCTTGATTCGGACCATAACCGAACCCATACACACCATCACCTTCACTACTAAGTTCACTCAAGCATACGTGGAATACTAGGGTCACGTACAAGAACATTGAAGGGTACACGAGCAAAGATTGGGGTACTTAAAGAGCTTTGAAGCTTCGGGTTCGATATACAATCAGGTATACACATTGGGTTGTCATCCTACTCGTATAAACTCAAAGCCAAGACTCTAGGACTTTTGTAAGTCGCGTTCTAAGCTTACATGTTCATACCATGCTTTTCTTTCTTTGGTTGCTAGTCATTTGGGTCACGTTAGTTTGTAATTAATAAACTAACGTGAGCTTGTGCATGCATGGTGCAAATCATACATGTTTCACGTATGTATACATGTAAATAATCACTTGTGTGGTGCTAAAGTGTTAATATATTATATTAAGTCTTATTCATGGACTAGGGATTATTTAGTTATATTGAAAACACTTACACACGAACTACATAAAACTTACACGTAAACTCTTCACAAGAACATGATGGCTTGCCGTGGGAAGATGTATACTAACTAGTTGGATGATTTCATGTGGTAAACACGACCTATATGAGTACTAGACGAACTTGTTTTGGGTTACTAGGGATCGAATTGTCACAACACAAACCACACGCACCACAGTGGACATCTAAGTCTACTGTTAGGCCTTAAGACCCACAAACGAGTCACATATATTTCCAAGATGGGTTATTTATGGCTTAAGCACTAAATGGTAAATCATGTAGCTTAACGAAACCTAAATATCACTAGTAGGCTTATGGGCCACTAACGGACCTTGTTGGGCCAAACAGCCCGTTAAGGAACATTAATGGGCCCAACAGTCCATTAGATGGGGCCCACAGCTTATTAATAAGCTCACTTGAGCTTATTGATGGGTTATAGGACTTAATGAGCTCGTTTGGTTAAGTAATACTCATAAGGAATCCTATCGCGCCACTAATGGGCTTAACCACCCTTAGTGAGGCCCAATACGAACTCAATAAGCCAAAATAGCTTATTTCAACTCCGAATACTTAAATGAAACCTCATAAGTCTAAAGAACTAGTTTAAAACCCTTATTGAACCTTATTGGGTCATCGGGTTTGGTTATTGGGCCAAAAGCCCAATAAACAATAAATAAGCTTATCCGAGCTTATTTATAAGCCAAGACAGTCTATTAGCTTATTTTGACTCAATAAAACCTATTTTCACTTGTTAGAACTTAATTGGGCTTAAAATGCAATTTTTACAAGTTAAGGGACTAAAGGTGTCAAAATGGAAACTTTAGGGTAGAAACTGTCAATTCACTGTTTTGTAAATATAGGGACTGTTTTTGACATTTTGAAAACATAAGGGTATTTATTGAATCTTATTCCAACTTAAAATGTAACCTTGTAAAGTTGAGGGACTAAAAGTGACAACATAGAAACTTAGGGGTAAAAACTGTAATTTGACCATTTTAGGTTAAGGGACTGATTTTAACAATTTTGTAAGCCTAAGGGTATTATATGATACTAATTGGTTTTATAAATACTTAACGTATCGGACTAGTCATAACATATAACGGATATAAATAGATCTATTTGGGATTGACATCCCCATCCGGGTGAGTAGCTCTCACTGGTGTCAGGAAGTGAACCAACTGATGTATACCATGTCGGATTTGGGATGTTGCGGGTTAGAACATCATCAAGGGCAATGTTGGCAATTTATATTGCAATTCATACATGTCGAGCTTCAGTGTCATGAGCTTAGGGAAACATAATTACACTTTGTGATGTTTGCATCTGTTGCATTATCATACACTTAGAAATCTTGCGGTCCCACATTATATTTACATAAACCTATGAATTCACCAACTTTATGTTGACGTTTTAAAGCATGTTTTCTCATGTTAATGAGGCACGAGGTGCTAAGGATACATTGGGGATACTGTTTTGGGGAGTCATGCATAAAAGATTTGGAGTCATTACATCTTGGGATTTTTGTTTTGATCTAAAATCTTTGTTATCAAATGTTGAACAATTTAAGCCGTTACGCTTTGTATTAAACAATTTCAATAAATCCAATGTATCGCATTTTAAATCAGTCTTTTAGAGGTCGTTCTCATATCTTGTGCTATTGATCTATGAAGTAACGCTCCCGGATTCATTATTCCGCTGCGACCCAATTTGGGGTTGTTACAACCGCAACACTAACGAACATATCTAAGGATGGTAGTCCATGTACTTCCTAGCACACGTATCAAATTTGCCAACTCTCACTCGATCATAAAATCGAAGCCGTCGTATCTGCCTCAACTCTTTCTGCACACGTGACATGTCGCGCTAGAGTTGGTCAACTCTCTGACTCTCAACACTTACGGTGCCTCTGAGCCTCCTGTTATTCCTCTCCAACTCAGCAATCCTATCAGTCAAAGCAGTGACTGCTGACTTAACCCCAACAATCCTATGTCCATGCTCCCTCTGAAATCCCTCAATGACCTGTATACGATGGACTGGGATAGCCTCTGTGTGATCATGGAACCTCTGAACCAAATCTCCCAATGTCTAATACGTAACCTCTACTACTCCCTCCTGAGCAGGCTCATGAATATCATCTGGCATCACAGGATGTGTAACCCTCTCAACTCTGACCTCAACCGGGCCCCTCGTACCCGTCTTACTCTCTTCTCGATCAACAGCCTCAACTACAACTCTAGCATCAACCCCCTATCCCTAAGAGCATCTGCGTAAGCAATACACTCATCAATCTCTGCCTGAATCTCTGGATCAATATCCTGCTCTAAGTGAGGCTCATCACTACCCCTGATAATAACATCATCCCTCAAACTAGTCTCTCTAGGATCTACCTCTACATCTGCCAAATAACCAGAATCCCTAACCATCTTAGGCGATGGTATCAAATCAACACGAACAGGAGATAGAGCTCCGAATACAGGTGATAATGTAGGTACAGATGTCATAGGGGACCTACGTCTCTTGCGAGATGGCCTCGCAAAAGTACTCGGTAAATCGGGAGAAGAATGATCCGACAATAAGTGTCTCGATGAAGAATCAGATGAAGCATCCGAATTAAAATCTGATGATGCCTCTGATGATGAATCTGAAGAAGAATCTTGAGCTAAATCATCTGGAGAAAAATAATCTGATGAAGAATGATCGACAGAATGTCTCACAACAAGTTGCTAAACAGGTATCGGTCTAACCCTCTTCCTCACAGTCATCATATGTACCATCCCATTAAGATGGTAGCGCTACGGTCTACCATGAAGAATAGGATGTCCATGTGCTAGAATCATAACTTAATGACGAGGTATGACAGGTGATCTCTGGGTAGAAGAGGTAATTTCAGTGAAAGGCGTACCATGAGTAGGTGATGGTGGTGTATCAGGTGTATCGCTGTCTGTGATGTCATTAGTCGATGATAAAAATGATGAGGTAGCTGGTAATGATGGTATATGGTCTGATGATGGATCAGACTCTGTCTCAGATGCAGGTGAGTAATCAGGAGATGCTGGTGTATAGTCTGGGAATGGTGGTATAGTAAGTGCTATGATAGGTATCTCTGTGGGTATCACTGTAGTGTCAGTCTGAGTAATGGGTGGAGTAATCACTGGTGTGGTGTCGGGAATAGTGGTAGGGATAGTGCCAAACAAAATAATCGTCCAGCAGGTGTCCCCATGCTATCCTCTGATGAATCCGAAGAAACTGAGATAACTAAAATAGCCATGACCTGTACAAGCAAAGTTTATATAAATCATCTTTATATCAACCATGCATGATGCAAACATATGAACGGGTGAATGGGTAACTGGATGAATGCAAAATGAACGAATGAATGCGCGGGTCATCGAGTATGGCATGATGGGATGAAATGAGAAATAATTAGAGTAATATTAGTTATACTTAGTATTTGATAAATATATATATTATTTACGTAGTATTTAATTATGTATACGTACTATGTAAAATCACGTAAGGTAGATAATCACGTAGGATCACATACTGGTTATAGTCTAGACCTAGTTTATACTATCTGGTTCACTATAACCTTGGCTCTTGATACCAATCTGTCATACCTTCAAATAGGGTCCTGTCCGATTTAGCGTCCGGGGGCGTGACGTTATCGAATATCTCAAGTACAAGCATAAAGAACGACCTCTAAGGGCATGTTTTAAAAATAAACACCGTTGCATAAATTCAAAATAATAATAAGTTTTACATCGATCAAATTTAAAAGATTCAAAAGTTAAACTGCGAAAGCTTTAATAAGTTTAACAACGGTATTTAAGATAATCATGGATAAAATCTGGAAAACTGGTTTGGGCAATAGACTTCATATAGTTCAAGCAACGACATCCATGCTATGCACCTGAGAAAAATATGCTTAAAACATCAACATAAAGTTGGTGAATTCACAGGTTTAGTTCAAACGTTGTTATAGTGGACCACAAGATATCAAAACGTATGTGACAGTTATAGGAGATACAACTTCACATAAAAAGGTATTTACGTTGCTCTAAGCTCATGACAGTGAAGCTAATAATGAAAGATAGCATGTACATTGCTATAAGTAATTGCTTGCCTTTACAGGTGTCCGACCAAAGACCACCTAACCAGTTTCGACATGATATATATTCGTTTATTGGGAGCCCCATGGGTAGTGAGCACTACTCACCCGGATAGAGATAATTAGTCCCAATAGATCTATTTATTCACTCGCGCTCCTTCAACCGGTCCTCCGGTCAAGAAATTGACAGTTCATGACAGTTTGGGCAATAGTTGTCTAAACGCTACTTAGGCAACACGTAAATAGGGAAAATCTCACGTATAGTACTTGTGTCTAGTTTTACAAAATTTCGGCATGACCCGTTCGTGTTTACTCATTTTTCCGAAGTCGTAGACTTTATCAAAAACCAATTTCAAACCACAAGTTACATTTTACAAACTCAACACATTCGTTTTCTATTTAAAACAAGTCCAACAAGTCACAAAAACTCTTATTGGGCTTTTAGGCCCAATAAGCCTTTAAAACGTCAAAATACAAAATAAGTAAGTCTGATATACTAAAAAGATATCAAACAAGTTCTAGGTTCATTAAAAAGCTACCACAAGCTCTTAATAAGCCAAGGCATAATAAGCCGAACCCATAAGCTTGTGTAAAAGCTTGGGCCGCGGCTATGGTTATGGATGACGTGGGCTTAAAGGCCCATTAAGCCTTATTTGAGCTTATGGGTTAAGTCAAATAAGCTTAATGTTTCATCCTTTTAAAAACTAGCCAAATACAAGTATATTATTTATAAGTTACAAAAGTAAATCTCAAGTAAATATTTCTTTTATGTTTTCTATTTTACACGTGTACATATATACATTAAACAAGCTCCAAAATAATCAAACAAGCTCTTAAACAAGCTCACAGATATAAGCCGAATACAATAAGCTCAAAAGTACAAATATTATCACATGAAAATAACCACGATCACAAAACTATGATTTCCTTATATTTATTTTTATAAATTTCGAACCATAAGTATACCCTTTTAAGGTTTATGTATTTTCAAAATCATTCTTTTTACAAAACAAGTTGTACAACAAAGGTTTATGCATCAAGAAGAGTAAGGAAGTACAAGTTATTTGAAGATTTGAAGACTTACAAAGAAAAATGGTTTTTAGAGATGAACAAAGATCAAGAACAACCCAAATATTGTTTATTTTATACCCGAATGATCTTGAATGATCAAACCTTCTACTAGTCTTCAAATGTAAATGATTGAAAGTGAAAAATGTATGGATTTATGTATGTGTTTGTGTTTTTCGTGGGTTGGAAGAGACAAAGAGCAAGAGAAAATAAAAGTTGTGTGTGAAATGATTATGTAAAAATGAGAAGCAAATGCATATGAATACAAGGATTACACACACACACTCTTGTGTGTGCTGTTTGGTTAGGGGACAAGAAAGAGGGGACCAAAATGATCTCCCTATCATGAGTTACCTAGTACTAGTCCTTCCCTTAATTTGTTGGAATGTTGTCTAGATAATTCAAATGTGCAAAATGGTATCCCAATGTTGCTAGGCTGTTGGTTTGGATGTGTATGTGAGCCACAAGAGGGGACCAAAATGGTCTCAATTATTTTAGGATCACTAGTGCTCAATATGAATTAATTTACAAGGCTTGCATGGATGACAAAGTATAGTTTAAATTCCACGGAACACGTAAGTAACGAAACGAGTAACGGTATCACGAAAAATTATGAAATTTTAGATATTGCCCTAAAACCTAAAAACGTGGCTATTGCCAAAATACTATAACGTTTGGTGTCCCAGTTCGCTCCCAAAGACGATTCTCAAATAATAACGGAACAACTTCCCGGTTAAATGAAAAAGCTAAACAAAACTTTTAAAATTTCAAATTACTAAACGGAAACGGCTAAATTATTGAACGGAAATTCTTGGGGTGTCACATCCCTGGCCAATGCATTGGTGAATATGTCTGCCAACTAATATTCTATCTTGACAAAAGCTCAACCACACCATTCTCCACTTGCTCTTTGATAAAATGGTATCTGACATCGATGTGCTGGGATCTTGAGTGTTGGACATTGTTGCAGCATAGAGCAATAGCACTCTTATTATCACAATACAAAGGAATTTTACTGAATGCAAACCCATAGTCTGTCAGTTGTGATCGCATCCATAAGATTTGGGCACAACATCCAGATACGGCAATGTATTCAGCCCCTATAGTTGAGATAGCAGTGCTCTTTTGTTTCTTTAAAGACCAACTGACTAATCTGTCGCCCAAGAATTATGCACTGCCAGAGGTACTTCTTCTAGTGTCTTGACACCCGGCATGATCAGCATCTACATAAGTTGTTAGTGCAATTCCGGTATTCTTCGAATACCAAAGAACCATATTGATGGTTCCTTTCAGGTATCGAAAGACTCGTTTTATCGCATATAAGTGCTTTTCGGTAGGCTTTGCCTGATACCGAGCACACATGCAGACTGCAAATACGAGATTGGGTCTACTTGATATAAGATACATGAGGGAGCCGACCATACCACGATAACGAGTAGGATCAACTGGTATCCCTTGTAGATCTTCATCCAATTTGGTTCTCTCCACCAATGGAGTATCAACTAGGTCACTAGATTCCATACCGTATTTTTTAAGTATTTCGAGAGCATATTTTGATTGGTTAATAAAGATGCCTCTAAGGCGTTGAGAAATTTGTAGTCCAAGAAAGAAAGACATTTTGCCCATCATTGACATCTTAAATTTTGAACTCATTATTTCAGCAAAAGTGTCACAAAGAGCAGGATCAGTAAAAGGAAAGATAATATCATCTACGTAAATTTGTACTAGTAGGATATCTTTACCTTATTTCC